>CAIGRT010177118.1:0-15405 GCA_903798405.1 Fraxinus platypoda
TTGATAGAGGGAAAATAAGTGTATCGGTATTGGACTCTTTTGTAGCTCGTAATTAATTAGAAGTCTTTAACACGAGTAAAAGTTATTTGGATTAGACTATATCAAGTTAAGTCCGATTAAAGAGAATAATATGTTAATAGAGTTGGAGGGGGATTGCAATATTAGTTAAGCAAAATTATTTTCCTCTTTTAATTCCCACCACGCGTGATTTTATTTGATATGAAACCAATAGTGTAGTACAATTCAAATGTCACTTTTTGAAACCTAGTCCATGTAGGCTGCGTATTCTATTTCCAATGAGAAGATTGTACCAGGAAACCAATAGTAGAATATACTATTAACTCTACCATTTGAACCCATTCTTTTTCAATTTGTGGTGGTAGTGGTACACGGCTTTTGTATTATTATTGCACTAAAACTCAATTTCTAAATATTTATTTTCACTATAAATACCCCAATAAGTCAAGATAAATTTTCACCACGGAAAATTTATTCATAGACACGTTCAGAGAGAGTCAAGACAAAGAGGGAGAAACATACGAAAAGGTTTTTCACGTGCATTATTTTACAACCTTTCAATAAACAAGGTAAGATATTTTTGTGCAAGCAATTCATTTCCTTATATTTTTATATTAAATAATTTATGCATGAATTGTCAGTGCACCTCCATGTTCTTTATTAAGAGATACGAAATCCTTCGAGAACTTAAGATGGCTTAATATGTGTGTATCGCTTGATCACCGATATACTCCATAAGAGAAGAGTTGTATGAAATGTTTATTTTATTGTTATATAATTGTATATGCAAATTGCATGTATCTTACTATATATTTTTAAATATTCACTCTTACAAAATTTTACAGGTTAGATCGGGTGGATTGAAATTGTGGCGGGATGGTGGTACGGACTACCAGATGATTATAAGAAATAAAAATACTAATTTTTTTTTTAATTTCCAATTTATTAGTTGGTTTTATTTATTCAAAAATGAGTATATTAATTAGTTAACTGATTATGTTTAATTTATTTTTTTAGAAACCTGGATTCAATGTTTTAATGGAGTGCCGAACAGTATTTAAAATAATTAAATAATAATTTTAAACTTTAATTCAAATTATGATTCTACATATTTGTGTGTTTAGTTCTAGCCTTCGGGTGATGTTTTAAAATTTATCAATTAGAAAATTTATATTTTAAGAGATCTCAAGTTTCACGTATTTTTTGAGTTTTCTTGATTTGCGATCTAAATCATCTAACAAGAATTTGGGATTTAAGCAGTCTGCTTGTGACCCCTTCCTCATCTGAAAGCCTTTTGGTTGTATGTTATGCAATTTAAAAAGACGAAAAACAATAATTCAAATCTTTCCAATTTAAGAATATTCTATTTTCTAAAACTTCTATTTCAAGAAAAACCTATTTTAGAAAATTTCTAATAAAAATGGGATATTTTCACAAACTTTATGAGTTTAAGGATAACATAAAATGTTATAAAGAATCTTTAACATGTGGCGCTCACTATTCGACCGCTCTCCATTTGATCCCGGGTATGAAATATATTTCTAAAACAAATTTTTATTTATGTTAAGAAAATGTCGAGACGACAACAAAATCAAGCTACGGTTATCAGAGATTTGTTGAGAGTTGTACGAGATCTGGGTAGACAACAGCACAGGCTGGTTCCCAGAATACAAATACTAACAACACCAGCTCCTCGTTGAATAGTTTCTACGTTACAAACCTCCAACCTGGTAGCTGAAGAATGAATAAGAGGAATGGAGCAGATCTTCAAACATCTTTCATGTACGAATCCACAAAAAAGTATTATGTGCAGATTCATGTTGGTCGATACAACAGGCCATTGGTGGGAGTCAGCTTCATGCACTAGAACCAAAGCACAACAACGTACTCTAACAATTCAAGGAAAAAGTGATGGGAAAATATTTTCCACTAGCCCTGAGAGATCGAAAGGATAGAATTTCTTCAACTTAAAAAGAGAAATGTGAGACTTGAGGAATACAAGAAAAAGTTCGAACAAACTTTCTAGGTACGCACCACACCTAATAGATACGGAGGCAAAGAAAACAAGGAGGTTCAAACTAGGACTGCGTCCTGAGATTAGTGGAATAATGGCATCCCACCAATTTACCACCTATAGTCGGGTTTTGCAAACAGCCCAGGCGATCTCAAACAGATTAGAGATTGATAACATATTAGAGATTGATCAAACTTTTCAGCAAGGACCAAGTATTTAGGAAAACGAAAATGGTATGGATCCAACGAAGAGAAAGGAGAAGGACAAAACAATAAAGTTAATATCGGAACAAGTCTTAGACAATCTATATCGCCCTGTCCAAAGTGAAAAGGATGCATAGAGATAAATGTCTGTTCGGGAAACATGTGTGCTATCAATGCGGCAAGACAGGTTAGATTTCTAAAAACCGGAAAAAAAAAATAATAAAGACCCCTCGAAGAAGGAGGATGAGCAAGAAAAGAAGGGAAATGTGCGAGTTTTTGCATTAAGTTAGGATTTAACAATAGAGGACCAGAGTGCAGGTAATTTCGAGGACGAAATTCTTTTAAGGACGGGAGATTGTAACGCCCCGAAAAATAGTTTAATTTTGATTTTATTTTTGGCCAAATAATTAGATTTTGACAAAGGGAAAATAAGTGGATTAAACTACATCAAGTTAAGTCCGATTAAAAGAATAATAGGCTAATGGAGTTGGCGGGAAATTGCAATATTAATTAAGTAAAATTCTTTTCCTCTTTTAGTTCCCATCACACGTGATTTTATTTGATATGAAATCAACAGTGTAGTACAATTCAAATGTCACTTTTTGAAACTAAGTCCATGTTGGCCACAAGCTCTTTTTTCAATGGGATGATTGTACCAAGAAACCAATAGTAGAATATACTATGAACTCTACCATTTGAACCCATTCTTTTTCAATTTGTGGTGGTAGAGGTACACGGCTTTTGTATTATTATTGCACTAAAACTCAATTTCTACATATTTATTTTCACTATAAATACCCCAATAAGTCAAGATAAATTTTCACCATGGAAAATTTATCCATAGACACAGTCAGAGAGAGTCAAGGCAAAGAGAGAGAAACATGAAAAGGATTTTCACATGCATTATTTTACAACCTTTCAATAAACGAGGTAAGATACTTTTGTGCAAGTGATTCGTTTCCTTATACTTTTATATTCAATAATTTATGCATGAATTGTTAGTGGTCATTCAGGTTCTTTATTAAGAGATAAAAATCCTCAGGAAATTTAAGATGACATAATATGGGTGCGTCACTTGGTCATCGATATACTTCATAAGAGAATAGTAGTATGAAATATTTATTTTATTGTTATATAATTTTATATGGAAACTGTATGTATCTTACAGGGTATTTTAAAATACTCACTCTTACAAAATTTCGAAGATTAGAACGGATCGATTGGAACTGTAGTGGAATGGTAAAGCTGATTTGCAAGAGGATTTGAAAAAATAAAAAATATTAAGTTTTTTTTTTAACTCCCACTTTATTAGTTAGTTTTATTTATTCAAAGACATGTTTATTAATTAGTTAACAGATTATGTTTGAATTTTTTTAGAAACTCAAATTCAATGTTTTAGTTTATATTTATTGTTGAAAATAAAGTTATATTTTCATTTGTGTCGTTTTCGCTTTTAACGTAAAGAAAATTGAATTTTTTGTAACGCTCCAGTGTTCATAAAATTTTGGATTGTTGCAATTTGGTATTAGAGCAAAAGTCTTTCCTGTAGACTTAGTAATTTCAAAAAAATGATAGATTGTGTTTTCTTTTTAAAAAAAAAATTATAATGTTCACGTGAACAGTGCTCAGTATTATTCATGTGAACAGTGTGTGTCACGGTTCAAACTGTTATTACAAAAAAAAAATACAGATTTTCTTTTCTTTTCTTTTCTTTTCTTTTTCTTTTCTTTCGTTAAATGATTGATATTAATAATTATTTTAAATAATTAAATAATAGTTTTAAACTTGACTTCAAATTATGATTCTACATGTTTGTGTATTTAGTTATAGCTTTTCGGGTCATGTTTTCAAATTACCAATTAGAAAATTTATATTTCACGAGATCTCAAGTCCCACGTATTGTTTGAAGTTTTTTTGATTTGCGTATTCGCAAGATTGAAAAGATTTGTCAATAAAATCTAAATTGTCTAAGAAGAGTTTGGGATTTAAGCGATCCGCTTGTGACCCCCTCCTCATATGGAAGCATATTGGTTGCGCATTATTCAAATTAACAAGATGAAAAACAATAATTCAAACATTTCCAAATTTAAGAATATTTTATTTTCTAGAAACTTCTATTTCGAGAAATTCCTATTTAAAAATTTTCTAATAAAGAAGGGGGGTATTTTCACAAACTTTAAGAGTTTAAGGATAATAAAATGTTGTAAAGAATCCTTTGCACATGGTGCTCACTATTTGACCACTCTCCAATTGATTTCGGGTAGCTGAAGAATGGACAAGAGGAATGGAGCGGATTTTCAAACATCGTTCATGTACGGATGCTCAAAAAGTATTATTTGCAGAATTTATGTTGGTCGATGCAGCATGACATTGGTGGAAGTTAGCTTCGTGCACTAGAACCGAAACACAACAACGTGCTCTGACTTGGACACAATTCAAGAAAGAAGGAAAAATACTTCCCACAATTCCTAAGAGATCGAAAGGAGATAGAATTTCTTCAACTAAAATAAAGAAATGAAGATTGAGGAATACGAGAGAAAGTTCGAATAACTCTCTAGGTACGGACTACACCTAGTAGATATGGAGGTAAAGTAAGCAAGGAAGTTGGAACTAGGATTGTGTTTTAAGATTAGTGGAATAATGGCATCCCACCAATTTATCACCTATAGTCGAGTTTTGCAAACAGCTTATGCGATCTCAAACAGATTATGGATTAACCAAACTTTTCAACAAGGTACCAAGTATTTAGGAAAACGAAAATGGGACGGATCCAACAAAAAGAAAGGAGAAGGACAGAACAAGAAAGCTAATATCGGAACAAGTTTTGTACAATCTATATTGTCATATCCAAAGTGCAACAGGATGCATAAGGATGAATATCTATTCGGGAAACATTTGTACTATCGATTTGGTAAGACAAGTCATATTTCTAAAAACTGAAAAAAATACCCCTCGAAGAAGGAGGATGAGAAAGAAAAGAAACGGGAAATGCAAAGGATGAAGGTCAACTTGGGCACCATATACAGTATGTTGTGGATGTGGATGTGGATGAGGCTATAGTTGAGGAACCTGAAGTTGAACATGGAGTGCATCTCGATGATAATGCACCAACTATTGGTGATGCTCCACATGAACTTGCAGTTGAAGTTGAAGTGGAGGCTACAGAGGATAAACCTGCAGTTGAAAAGGCTAATAATGTACTAGAAGTTGTGGTGGAGGATTTTCCAAGTGATGTAGAACCTGTGGTACCTCCTGTTGATAATGTACCAGAAGTTGAAGAACCTATGGTTGAACCTGAAGTTCAACATGATGGGGACCATGAATTTGAAGAAGGACACTTGGAGGACTTTAGTGGTCTAGAATATGTTTAGGAGGAAAATGTTGCCGAAGACGACAGTGATGAAGATGAATTCTTCAAGTTGATTGAACCTCTTGATATTGGCATTGTAATATGGGGGGATGAAGTTCAAGGCAATGCAAGACCTGCAGATGGTAATGGAACAGGCTGCGATGACTCCAATGACCTGAGAAGCATTATAAGTGACAGTGAAAAAAGGGGTTCATTCTCAAGAGCTAGGAATAAGTTTTGGTTTAACCCTGCAATTGACATGCAAGATCCAAAATTCTAGATATGCATAATGCAGTAGTACAATATTCAGTAAAAAATGCAAGGCAGATAAGATATGTGAAGAATGAAGGAACCGAACTAAGGGTGAGGTGTGAGAATAATTATCTATGGGAGTTATATGCCCACCAACAACTTGATAAGAGTTTCAGGATTAACACCTTCAATGATGAACATACTTGTACAATGGTGTGGCAGATCAAAAGAGTAAATGCTGGGTACTTGGCAAAGAAATACATACGAAAGTTTAGATCAGATCCAAAATTGTTCATGAACAGTTTCATTGAGACAATGAAGGAAGAATGAATGTATGAGATATCAAAGCATCAATTTTAACGGTCCTGTAGCTGAGCAGTACAAGATACTATGGGACTATGGTGAAGAATTGAAAAGAACTAATATTGGTAACATAGTTCAAATTGAAGGTTCAGGCCACATTCAAAAGATGTTACATATGATTGGGGGCTTGCAAAGAAGGATTTAGGTCAGGGTGTAGGCAAGTTATTGGTTTGGATGAATGCTTCTTAAAAAGTGAACAAGGTGGACAGCTACTGGTTGCAGTTGGTATTGATGGAGAAAACCGCAGGTTCCTTGTTGCATGAGTTGTAGTGGATGTTGAAAACAAAAGAAATTGGGAATGGTTCATAGAATTTTTGTTTGTTAACATTGGGATGTATAATAGTAAGGCTTGGACATTTATTTCTGATAAATAGAAGGGTTTGGTAGAATCCATTAACAAATTTTGTGAAGGAGCTGAGCATAGGTGTTGTGCAAGACACATGTACAGTAACTTCACTTTGATGCATAAGGGCCTCACGCTGAAATCTTTATTCTAGTCTGCCGCTAGGGCAACAACTGTGTTAGAGTGGAAGAGTGCAATGGCTAAAATGAAAGAAATTAATGAAGAAGCCTTCAAGTGGTTCAATGAAAAACCAGCCTCACAGTGAACCAGATTACATTTTCAGGAGCATAGTAAGGCATTCAACTTTTCCATTGTTGTTGCAAGAGAAAAGCCAATTATATCAGTGTTGGAGAAGATTAGACACCAACAAATTATGAGGATGATACAAAAAAGGAAAACAGCACAAAGATGAAATCGTGCTTTTGGTCCTAGAATTATGGCTATAATTGAAAAAGTAAAGGTAAATGCAAGATACTTGAAAGCAGATTATGCCGGTAGTGAGAAGTTTGAGGTCAGCAATAGAGATGGTATGCGATGGAGTGCGGACTTGGCAAGAAGGGTATGTGCATGTAGAAAATGACAACTTAGTGGAATCTCATGTGCTCATGCAATCTCTGGTATGCTTTCTAGAAACATTGGCATAAATGAGTACGTTGATGCGTGCTATACCAAGGAAGCTTATCTTAGGACCTACAGCCTAGTAATCCAACCAATGTCAAGTTCGGAGTTAGTTCTAGAACTTGGTAGGCATCCTCTTACTCAACCATGAAAAAGAAACAGGCAGGCAAACAAAAGAAGATGAGAAAAGGTCACAAGTTGAACCACCTTCAGGTACAAAAATTGCAAGAACGAGTATGAAGATGACATGTAAAAGATGTGGAAGAAGAGGACATAATAGGAGAACATGTACAACTTCATAGATGCAATTTTCCCTCCAAGTTCACAAGCAGATACTAAGCAACAATCACAGTCAACATCACAAGATAAGAGAAAATCATCAACATCAAATGAGTCTCAGGCACAGGCGAAGAAGAAGGGTAAGGAAAAAAAGAACTTAGCTTGTACTGTTTCTGTTTTTCTTAGACTACTTTTTATGTTGTATATGATCTTTTGTAATGGATTAACTTGAACTGGTCTTTTGATGATGTACATTTCAAGTGAAGATGAAAAGAATTCTCAGCATTGCAATCCTTATTTGTGTGTCATACATGAGCTTTTAAGTTATATATATACACAAAAAATTGGAAATGGTTGTATTTACACTGAACGTTGTCTAGAAACTTTATAAAGGGTTTAGGAGTTGAGATACAACTGAGTGAAAGGTTTTTGTACTTTCGTTGGAACTTGTTTTAAAGGTTTAGGACTTCTGGTGCAACTGGTTCAAAACGTTTGGGACTTCTTCTGCGCAACTGGAAAACGTTTGGGACTGCCTTTGGGACTTGTGCAATTTATTTGGGATCAACGATGCACCATCATCTTCACGTTTTTCAAACAAAATTTCTCTTCTATTTATGAATCATTCAGTCTCAGCAAAAAAAGGAACATAGGAGAAACAAAACATCGAAGCACAGTTGAATAAATAACATGTTTTATTACTAGGAAATAAGTAAGAAAACAACAGACCACACGATTTTTAGATTTTTCACTGTGAAACCCACATCACAACACAGCTCATACCTAACCCAGATCTAGGTACAAACCCATTTCTCTAAAACTCCACATACAAATCCAATGAGTAAAGTCTTCCATGCTATACGACCTCTTGAATGGAGGGTGTTTATTTCATGTTCAATCTCCTTCCTAGCCCTAGAAGTCTAGGAATCAGCTCCTTTGATTTCTCATACATTGGCGGGTCAACTCAGTCGAAGAAATTACATCCACTCACATCTTTACATCGTAGGCAGCTGATAAACTTTCTTCATGGGTTCAAGTTCGTCC
Organism: Fraxinus platypoda; assembly: GCA_903798405.1. Classification (NCBI taxonomy): domain Eukaryota; kingdom Viridiplantae; phylum Streptophyta; class Magnoliopsida; order Lamiales; family Oleaceae; genus Fraxinus; species Fraxinus platypoda. The sequence goes on from CAIGRT010177118.1 coordinate 8,481, forward strand.
ATAAAGTCTTCATTTCCATATGGACCCACATCTACAGACATTCATCTACATCTCCTTTCTGAAAAGCATCTAACAGTTATTGGAGGGAGAGAGAATATTATTATTCAACGATGTGGAGGGAAATGTACTGTGATTTGAACAATATCAAATGAGGAATAGTGATTGGACGAAATTGCCCCTCCTTAAAATGGTCAACATACCTAATTTTTTTAATTTTCCAGGTCAAGTGACAGTGTTTTGGACGGTTTCCGTCCATAGGGACCCCAACTGCATATTTATGAAAGGTTAGGGACCTCGTTTAGCACAAAATGAAAGTTAGGGTAAAATCTGCAAAAATGGAAAAGGTTACAGACCGCTGTTGCAATTTTCCCTTGTTAAAAGTTGAAATTATATCTTACAAGGTCAACCTCTATAAGTTAGTCTATGTTTTCTTCTTTATTTGATGTGAGATTTTATCTCTTAACATTCCTCCACAAGATGGTGGCTCGTTTGAGTAGATCAATCTTAAAATTCGTGTGCTCATTTTTTAGTCATAATCAGATCGAATTGCTCGTTGAAATTTAATGTACTCCACCCAATACTGTGTTAAGATTTGATATCCTCAAGTAATCGAGGGAATAAAAATATGTAAATTATTTAGTTATAAAGTCGAGAATTTTGATTTTTTGCAAAACTCACTATTTCTCTTTCTATACCGAAATCATATAATTCTCACTATTTTGAACTCTTCTTTGAGACTTGATAGAATAATTGGAGTGACAGTGGTGGCTAGGTAGCTAGAGAGACAATAGCAAAAGTAGAAAAAAAAATGAAGAAACAAAATTATAGATTATTATACTTGTTCATAAAAATGGTAAATAATGGATTACATAAATGATGTTAAGGGAAAAGATTCGATGAAGAAGTTGACTATGTTTTAAATTAGTAAATAGTAAAATATCATATGGAATTATGCAATCATTTATATAAACCTCTGTGAACATGTAGCAAAGTCCCAAATTAATATGGTCAAAGAGGTAGAATTTGTCAAATAAATATTTTAGATCTATTTTTGTGTTTCAAAAATAAGTTTAACTTTCTGATGATTAAGCCAAACATGCCCTAAACAATGTGCCATGTGGACACTGCGTTGGTATACCGCCAACTCCCACTTTTTCTTGATAAGAACCTCACTTATGTTTTCCAAGAATATATGCAGAAAGTTATTTTGCATGGGAATTTACATTTTTTTTCTCTGATATGTAATTTTGGTACTCGATTATTTTAGTAAGTTATTTTCTCATGGATCCAACAAAAAATGACTAAACTTGATTTTCTAGTCTAGAATAAAAATGAAAAGTCATCTGGATAGGAAGACACGTGTTCGTTTTTGAAGACAAAAACATCATGTGACAGAATTCATTAGACTGTTCAAAAAATAATCAACAGTGCCATCCAATCATTTTTTTTCACACATTTTCTTCTATGGACGAAGATGTCAAATTTATCTAACAATACAGCTTAATTCAAGCTCGGCTCTCCAACGACCGGTAGATTGTTTGACCTCCTCAATTTACCCGAGATATCTTATAGAAGGTGGTACCCTTTTTAAACACGTGGGTAGTAATCAATAAATGGGGGCCACCCTCACACTATAAATACCTTCAATTTTATGCAAGACGACACGACACCTCTCTTCTTTATCTGGTGAAAATGGCATCGTCTAATGGAGACCGGATACAGCCACATTCCTACCAAAACGTCGTCGTTATGCGACATGGCGATAGGATTGACAACTTTGAACCTCTGTGGCAGTCAACGGCGACGCGTCCTTGGGACCCTCCGCTGGTGGACGCCGGAAAGGTCCGGGCATTCTGCACGGGCCGGAAGTTCCGGAACCAGCTCGGGTTTCCGATCCATCGGGTCTTCGTCTCCCCCTTCCTCCGCTGCCTGCAAACCGCCTCCGAAGTGGTGTCTGCCCTTTGCGCCGTCGCTGATCAACATGATGATCCCGATGACATATCCTCCCATGGCGTTGTAATCGATCCCTCCAAAATCAAGGTCAGTTGTGTATGCATGTTCACCAGCTCTAACTGTTAAAATGGGCCAATGTTTTCCTTTAAATCTTGTCATTAACACCTGGTGCCAAGTTGTTATCACAATGTTTACACCTGCTTAATTACTATATCAAATTTTCCGTCTTGTGGAATTTGAAATGTGTAGAGGACCTTATTTTACCTCTTCAAAATCCCCTTGGATCACAATCTCCAATAATAATAGGTGTTAGAGGGAAGGCTACACCAGGGTGAGGCGAACTGTAGGTTTACCACATAGGGATGAGAAATTATTTCAAGTGTTGTGAGCAAGCCCTGTGTGTGTTTATCTTCAAATTTGAAGGCAATTACTTTAGTGCCCTGGATTTTAATCTTGTGGCCTTAACATGCATATGGTTTGGTATCCAGAGATAGGTGATATGGAGACTTTGAATATGTAATGCGTTTTCTAAATCATTTAGATTGATGGGTACATGGTTTTAGATCATAAGAGGATGATGGGTTGAAAATTGTGTGTTTGAACGGTGGATTGATTGGTACAGAAGTTATGGTGATAAATTATTTAAAAATTGGGGTGAAAATGTCTTCCTTAAAATGTTTTTGTTTATATTCATTCTTGTGAGATTGCAGATCGTTTGCATATCGTGTCAATGTCATGATTAATTATGTGTACAATTTTTCACATATATACCAAATTATTCAATATACATTGCATGTTAGATTCACCCTTTTTCCTGTGCTTGGATGATGTTTTGGAAATTTAATTGTCTAATGCTATGACTTGTTTTTCCTGTCATGATAGTATATATGTGTATAAATTCCAGTTATGGTTCCGTAAACGTTTCTGCATCATTGTTGGAATTACATTGAGGGCTTCTTAAGAAAGAATACTAATGAGTGTATGTTAGAAGCATTTTATAACTTTGCTGATAATTGTAAATTTGGAATGGTTAGTGTTCACCAAATTCTGTCAAGTATGATTTATTGGTTTTTCAATGTAAAACAATGTTCTCACATTTCAGAATGCACCTCAGAACCTAATTTAGGAACAGAAATTCAACAGCAACCATTTTAAGAAAAAGAAAATTTGACTTATAATCTCTTAACCAACTTCAAAACATGTTGATTTTCATGGAAATACGAGGTTTTTCTAACTGCCCCTATTGCAGTTGGCATGTGGTTATTGTACATAAATGAATTAATATTGCAGGATTCCAGAACATTATTATAGATAGTTGAGAAGTCATGAAGGAGTATAGATAACAATATCTTATACTACTTATGGAGCTTTGGAAACTAAAAATGTTTTATGCTATTCAACCAAGAAATAAGAAGATAAAATGATTGCTGAAAGTAACTTCCCTCTTCGGATTAACCACTAGTACTTGATGAGTATTAAGAAAGTAATTACAGAACGTGACTTGCCTCCTTGGCTTAACACCTAGTGCTTGGTGAGTAAGAAGAAAGTAATTATATGTACTTATTGCTAAAAATGTAGGCAAATGTGAAGTAATAGATGTAATTTTTGCCTGCACTGTTGGACTGCATATGTATGCATTCTGCTTAGCTTTGTGGATAAGAGGTTCCAATGCATTTTTCTTCTAGCTCTCTGTGATAAAGCAGATTATACGTTCTTGGAACTTTCATTATCATGTCTGTGGAGATAATGCCCTTGATTCTCAATTTGGACCAAGATATGGCCTCCGATTTCAAGAATAAGCTGATAGAGTAGTTTCACTTTCAAGGAAAAAGATGCATCCTTCTTTCGGAAAGTCAGCTTTTTCCTTTCAATCTTAAATAATGAAGTTGATTTAGAAGCTTCTAAATTAAGTTAATTAATAAGATGGTATTAAAAAGACTTTTATGAGCTATCCTACTTTTCAACCAGGGAAATTAGTTCCTTCTTTTCACAAGACTCATGACATTTAAATGAGGGAGAGGGAGAGGGAGAGGGAGAGGGAGATAATTTATTACTTCTTGATGATGCTACTGTTCACAGGTGACTATCACTTCTTTGGTAAAAAAAAAAAATAATCAAAATCATTGGTGCTTGTAAAAATAAAAATTAGATGGACAATGTATGGTGTTATCAATCTTGAACTTTACATCTTGAGTAATAAGACAAATTTACATCCCTATGGAGAATACCACTTGCAAGCACCAAGTTTAGTACCAGGTCACAAGAGGGCTGATTTGACCTTTTTTTAGGGCTATCAGTTCGAATGTATGTCTTTAGAATTTCACTTGCTTCTACTTATCAGATTCTTGTGAAATGCGAAGAAGATACTGAACAACAAAAAACATATAACAAAATGTGTATTAGGGTTCATGTCATAAGATTTGGCAAAGGTTTACACTACTTGTCAACCTACCGCAACCCCTCCTCCTATACCCGGGCTTGAGACTGGCTGTGCAAAAGATACTAAATATCAGTATGAATATAGATTCTAATTTCTGAAATTTTCTGTGCATTCTCTTTCTGGTCGTTAATGATTTAAAAGATCTATTCTGGATTTATGAATGTCTCCTGTATATCAATTACAATGAATGCTGTCTCCGTATCGACTCAAACCTTCACTACATTTTTTTCAGATCTCAATTGAATATGGATTGTGTGAGATGCTGAATTCAAGAGCCATAAGACTTGATGTGGTTCCGGAAGATGGTGATTTTGGTTTTAATGTCTTTCAGTGTGAATCTGTATTACCTTCTGGAACTATTGATCATACTGTGGAACAAGTGTACAAGGAGGTATCAGACACGCAGAACATGTGAAATATATACTGAAATTTTGAAAATGTCTTTATAAGTCTACACTAATCTCGATTTTTCTGTGCTGAAACTGTCTTTTGCCCACAGATGCCTCAATGGCAAGAGACGGTGGAAGGTGCTAGGGCTAGATATACAGAGGTTATGAAGGCTCTTGCTGACAAATATCCTTCAGAGAACTTGTTATTGGTGACACATGGTAAGTTTCTTGCTTGGCAGTGCTTAATAATCACTAACTTGCATATAAAGGGCACAATGTTTTCCTTTTTAGCTGGCCATATATCTCAGAAATATGCATCTAAACAGTGTTATTTACAGCATTTTCTCAGATGGGTTGCAATAAGTATATTTTACATCTGAATACCTTTGGTGTCATGCATTTCTATATATAGTGCTCACGGTTTCTATAGAAAGATAGAGGAGAAACAATTTTTTACTTCATTGGCTTGTCAATGTTTACAGGGTTTAAATACATGTGCCGTACCATTATAAAAGGGAAGAAATAAATGGTCTAATCTACAGCTATGCAATTCCCATAAATCTGTCTAATCTGTAGCCAAACACACCCTCATTAATACTCCATAATCTACTCCCTATTTGATGCAAATCATTGACCAGACAAACAAATTGTATGAATGGAAATACAGCTAATTACAATTATTTTTCTACACTCCTCAAACTTGTTCAAAAATATACATCATTCCAACTTGCTAACACATGAATAGAAAATAGGTCTTGGTAGCCCTTGGGTATGAACATCAGCTAATTATTTGCTGATAGAAACAAATGAGATACAAATCCGTCGTTTTCATGAAGTGCCTATCAACTTCAACAAACTTGGTCCAATCATACTGAACACGATTATGAGCAATGCTGATTTCAGCTTTGTTGTCATATTAGAGCTTCATTTGCTCTTGAACAATTCGTAGTTCTTTTAACAATATCTTTAACCCCAATAACTCACATATTCCTTAAGTCATTGCTCTTAATTCATCTTTAGTACTTGATCTCGCCAACATAATTTGCTTCTTACTTCAACTAAATTTCGACCAAATGTACAGTAACCAAATTTAGGCCTAGTGTCATCCACAGAACCATCCTAATCAGCATATATATAAGCTTCAACCTGAAAATGAGGATTCCTTGAGAAGAGTAGATCTTTGCTCAGAGAATGTTTCAAGTACTATATAATTTTGAAAACAGCTTCCATGTGAACTTCACAAGGAGAATGTATAAATTGACTTACCACACTAACTTCAAATGCAATGTTAGGTCTAGTATGAGACAAGTATATCGACTTACCAACCAATCTTTGGGATTGACCTTTATTAACGGCATTACTATTGGTAGTGGCTCTTAAATTATGATTAGGATCAATTGGTGTATCTTCTGGTTTGCAACTTAAATGCCTATTTCTTTGAAAAGATCTAGAACATACTTCCTTTTAGAGAGAAATATTCCTTTATTCGACCTTCCCACTTCAATTTCCAAAAATATCACAAAGTTCCCAAATCTTTAATTTCTAACTCTTTAGTCAGCATCCGCTTGAGTCTACTTTTTTTAAGATCATTTCCGGTTGCAATATATCATCAACGTAGACAATTGTGTTTAGAAAATACGGTATGATCACCTTGACTTTGTGTCTATGACTTATTTGCTTGCATTGTACAGAGAGTAATTCTCATTTAATCATTTCTTACTGCTTTTACTATATTTATTGCTTTCTGGAGATCAGATTTATGTCCCCCTTCTTGCCTGTATTCTCACTTTTTTTATGATATACATGGTTGAGGAATCCTAAACCCATTGACCTTCCTTGGTTTTTTTTTTGATAGTTAATCTCAATATTTTATTAATCAACGAAAAATACACGGGAAGTGTATAATCAAAATAAACACGAAAGGAACGACATGAAGTTAGGCAGCCCCTCAATAGGATTACTAGTCGCGGCATTAAACCAAGTGTACAAAGTCAGAAAAAATAATTCTCTAATTTGCTCTGTGATCCGTGTTTGGTCTTCAAAACATCGGTTGTTCCTTTCTCTCCACACACACCAAACAATGCATCTTGGGATAAGGTTCCAAACAAGCTTGCTATCCTTATCACGAAGTTTTCTCCTCCAT
>CAIGRT010177130.1:0-28447 GCA_903798405.1 Fraxinus platypoda
AAGTTTAAAATCTTTTCAAAATGAACAAATAAATCTTCTTCACCAACCAGTCCATTCCTCAACCTAATTCACCCCCACAAAGCCAACGAAACCATCACCACTACCCTACCACTCACCTAAACCCCTCCTCAAACCCACGCCAAACTGCCATACCATTGAATAACAGGTACTGCTATTTTCATCCATCAATATTTATATATATCCATGTCACTCTAAATCTATCACTATTAAAATTTTAAATTTTTGAGAAAGTATTATATTCATCAACATTATAGTTATTAAGCCCCTGTTTGACAAACATTAAAGAAAGTGTTTTTTTGGGGGGAAATTGAGTTTTGAAATATTGATTTTTTGGAGAATGTGTGGTTAAAAATAGAAAAAGTTTTGGGTGCACGTGTAAAATATTTTATTGTGTGAATGCGTAGTTGAAAATGAGTTTGAGAAAAAAAGAATTTAGAGAAAATTGATGACAAATCGGGGCTAAATTCATCCATTTGAGCAAATATATATCCATGTCACTCTAAATCTACCAATTTCGTACTGTGACTGAAGAGCTCAAAACTTTTCTAGCACACATTTTGATGGCAACCCATGAGGGAATGAAGGATATGAAAATTTCACAAACATTTTAATTATTAACGCGTGGATCCGTTTCCAAATAATTTTATTTGAAATTCTACTTTGTGAAAGATCAATAGTACTAATGTTAATTAGCAAGCATGTTCAGTTGGTTTAATCACCTCTGTATTTATTCTTTTCTCAGCAGTTTTACCTTGCAATCTCCAGTAACTATTATAACTGAAATTATAAAACTATTTGTAAAATTGTACCTATAAAAATTAGGGAAAATTGCACTAGAGGTCCCTACCCTTAATGAGCAATGTGTTGGTCCCCCACCATTTGAAAAGAATCTAATTGGTCAAGTTGCACAGTCGGCGAGGAAGGCAACCCAAACCTCTATTAAATCATCATGTGACCCTCCCGTGTCTAACTCTATGAAGCTAAAAAATTTTTCCCAAACTTGAGACGGTGTCTAGAATTTTGAAATGATGCATATTTTTGTAAGGGTCAAATGACGATTTAACTAAGTTTTGGATGCTTACTATAATTGCGATATGACTTTGGTAGATTTCATAGGCCTCGTGGGGGTGGAAGTAGCGATGGGGAAGAAAGTTTGGAGAGAGACGGGACCTCATCGTTCTCTAAGATCTACTTATACTGATGATGGTGATGATTTTCGTTCTTTCGTTTAAATGATGACCCCAGGTCGTTTATGTTTTGTGTCGAAACAAAAAAGCAACTTTGATGGAGCCATTATGCATCGACCACGAGTGAGAAATATTGAAGAGCAGGATGGAAACTACAGACTTGGTGACCGGGTGTGGAACGATAACGAATTTGATGATGTCTACGGAGCAAAAAGAAGAAGATTTTGACTTGAGGAAAGAATATCAAACATGGTTTTAGATGGGAAATAACTGATGGGGGCATTAAGCATCGACCACGAATGAGAAATGTTGAAGAGAGGGATGGAAACTACATACCTGGTGATCGGTTGTCGGATGATATGAACTCTCCAGAGCTAAAAGAAGAAGGTTTTAACTTTGAGGAATGAGTATTAAACATAGTTTTGGTGGGAACTAATCGATGGAAATCTAAAAATGCCATGAATATGCTGTGTATTGCTCGCTGATGCAAGAATTATGAAACTGATACCAGATACTCAGTTTTCAAGTACAACTACAATAGCCAGAGATATCTCATCCGCATATCAACAGTTCTAATATGTACTTTGCTGCCAAATTATTATCCAGTGTAGGCCTGGAGATGTTTCGGTGTTCCATTCAAATTTAGTAAGGTTGGTATCTCGGCATCGTATTGTTTTTAACCTATTTGGCACGTTTGGTATGTTTGACTGGATATAAACAGAGTACCCAAAATGCCAATACAAATCGCTATATTCAGTTGGATCAAGTGCAGGAGGCGTGCGTCGTGGTCAGACATCTAAAGTAAAACTCGGATTTATAACAATTGATACCCGTTTGGTTTGTTTCTCTATTTATGCATAGTTATAACAATTGACCAAGGCATGACTCGGATTAAAAGCTCAATCATTGGGTCATTGGTTCAACTATCGGGTCGTCAGTTGAACCACCGGGTCAAATCTGGTTTTATATATCCTTAAATATTTTGAAATATATAATAAAGCAATAACAACTATTTTACGAAACAACAATTACATGTAAACTAGTAAATAACACATTATTAGAGGAGAACAAAAGAAAAGAGGCGGAGATAATGAGATAACAATGTTAGAAATAGTGCTGTCAAAATAATAGTGCTATTCTGAATGTAATACAAAAGTTCAAAGGAAAACAGAGAAGATAATGGGCGCTAAGGTTCTTACAGATAGCAACTAAACTACAGAGAGATGAGAGGTTTTACAGTTTACACCGTCTCACAAGCAAAATGACTATGCAACCCTTACAAGTAATACACAAATAGCTACAAGAGTCATAGGTTAGGGACCAATACGCATAATTTGTTGACCTAACCAGTAAAACATTCCTCAACACACAACACAACAATTTGATAAGATATGTACAGAAATACTACATTCTAATATAACATCAATCTCTTTCAAGTGACATAACTAAGAATTCTGTTCAACTGCAAATAATTTATTGGCATTGACTGTATACAACACTTGGAAAATACAAAGAATTCAATCCTATAAACAATGTTACACTACACAAGAATCTTACTTTTCACAATCGCGTGCAAATGTTCGATAGTGAAATAGAGAAACTTATCTGACAAGAATTTAAACATTTCTGAGTTTCAGTAGTGGCTGCTCCTGAGCACATAACGATTCTATACAAAAATTTGGGGCTCTGGCTAGGACACACTGCCTTGTGAAAAGAATAATACCCTACACACCTTCGATTTTAACTATGTTTGTCTTTTCTGAAGCAGGGATGCCGTGCTTTAGAAACCATTCGGGCATATGGAATCTTTCATACAGAACAGGCCTTACGTCTTTCTGCAGATAGAGGTGCTTGAGAAGAGGAAGAATAACTTCCAAAAGCTGTTCAGCACGTAATGATAAAAGTTAGTCGTAAAGGTAGGCAGGATAATTGTGAGCAACAACATACATTTCGGTTGAGTAAAACGTAAGTACCTGTTCATCATGTGGTTGTCCAGCAGAAAATGGAACGCATGGAATTCCATTCAAAGGTTGCAATAAGAAACTGAAAGGGTTGTTATCAACAATGACAGTTCGGCATAAATCCTTTGATAAGCACGATAGATCCTTCACATGTTCACGATATTCTCTGTTATGTATGCAAACAAATGAGGTTATCATCTTAAAACATATTATAGATACATGTCCAAATGGTCATGTATGATGTATGTATTAGCACATTTAAAGGAAAAGACATTTCAGTAGCAAAAAAATAAATTTTGATGCCAATATGTTAAGCATCACACGAGGATGACTTGGGCTGTAGAGACATGTTTTACCTAGAACAAAAAGGTCCCCGTTCACCAGTGTGAAACAATCTCGGTGGAACATAACAGAAGGGGAGGGTAGACGCTAAGGATATCCTTTAAAATCTTCCAGTAAATCTAGCAATGCACCAAATGGAAAGGCAAAAAAATAATAATGTAACCAACCACAAATTTATTGGGAGAAAGGCTATGTTGTTGTTCTGGTGCTTTGGTGTTCTTGAGTAAGGGGGCATTGGCAGTAAGGTACAACAGTAATCAATTCCTGTACCCCAAAAGAAAGGAAAAAATAATAATAATAAAAATAAAGCTACAGTTTTCTGTTGGCCTTTGAAATCTTTATTTTTATTGAATATTTCTTTAAGATCCATAGCTATAAGCAGAGGCCTTGAAATCTTGTGTAGTCTACATTTTTAAGTCTGATAATCATCTATGCTGGTAAAATTAATTCTATATGCATAATTAAATACATAAATTTCATGCATTCATATATACTTAATCGTGACCACAAATATTTCACATAAGAATGGTTCAGAGAAGCATAAGTTTAAAATATGACTTCCTTGAATCTTGTCGAATTTAACTATCGTATTCAGAAATCCTGAAGCTCCTTGTCCTCAATGCTCGACTGGAAGTCACGAAATAAAAGACATTATTATTAAATTACGTTTTCTTCAAGGTTAAGAAGTCACATATCTCAAAATGGCACGGTTCTCGATAACGAATAGCCAAATAGGATTTGCACATATCACTCATTCAGTGCTTTCCAGTATGTTCAGTGCATTAAAAAAGGTTTCCGGTATTAAAACAATATGGCTCTGTTTGAGCCCCATTTTACATTAAAATGAGTTTTGTAATAGTTTTTTTTTTTTTTTTTTTTTAATGTGTGGTTAAAAAGTAAGGAAAAAATTTGGATTTATGTGCAAAATTATTTTATTGAGAGAATGTGTAGTTGAAAATGAATTTGAGGAAAAATGAATTTTTAGAGCATGAGGCTCAAACAGAAGTTTAGGCAAGTTATTTCGGGTGTGTTTGAGCCACATTATTTTGGAAGAATGTATTTTGGAATAGTAGATTAATGGAAAATGTGTGGTTGAAAAAGAAGGAAAAGTTATTGATATGATGGAAAATATAATTTTACTGAAGAATGTGTGGTCGAAAATGAGTAGAAGAATGAGAATGAAAATTTTAATGTGGCTCAAACAGGGGCTTCATATAACTTCTCATTCTCCCATGAAGAAAGCATTTTCATCTCATAAAGCCCTTCATTATTATGATCAAAATATTATTCCTTTAGTTCCAAATTGAACGACTAGGTTTTACTTAGATAGACTTTTCAAAGTGAAGCTTTAAATCTAGTTCAATTTTACTACTCCCAAGAGTCATGGGATTCGAGTAGAATAGGTCAAAAGAGAAACAGATATACCACAACTAACATGGATGCAGTTACACTCACATTTAGGGATTGTTTGAGCCCCATGTTTTAGATAATATATTTTGAAATAATGATTTCTTTTTTGGACAATGCGTGGTTAAAAAGTAGGAAACTATTTTTGGTTTACGTATAAAATTATTTCACTGGAAGAATGTGTGGTTGAAAATGAGTTTTTAAATAACGGAGATCAAATGGGGGCTTAATTTCATTAATCTAATCAACAGAAATAGCTTTATGGCGAATCCAATGGTTAGCCGACTTCAAGTTCATGAGAATAATGCTTAGCTGCCTCTTGTTGTTCTCTTACTCAAGTCAACCAATACATTAACATAAATCAATGCCAAGACTACCACCGTACTGTGATGACACTACCACAAAAAGTGTAACATGACAAACAATTCAAAACCTCTTCCATTCCAGAACTGAAAAACCTAAAAGATGCCTCAAGAAGTAAGCATATCCCAAAACAATTTTTTTTCAACTTCCTTTTCAAAAAAATTAATAATAATAAAAATTATCTTTCGTGGTGGACTCTGCAAGACACTGAATTGCAGAGAGGCCCTTGATATTTTGGGGAAGTTCCGTTAGCTATGGTGGTTCAGTTGTCAGCTACTATGCTGATGGAGTTGGTTGTTGAAGCATTAAAAAAAAAAAACTTTCTTTATGCTGCCTGGTGGTATGGGGTGTGCAAATGATCAGGAGCGGTATTTCTGCTTTGCAATTGATTACAGGGTGGGAGTTATAGGAGACATTTTTTCTGGAAAAGATATGAGGAACATTATGCTGATCCAGTAGTAAAAAAATGGTAAGTTGGCATAATTTTGAGACAGACTAACAGGATTAGAAGACCAACAATTTGGAACGGAAGGAGCAGTAAAAATTGCATGAATACATATTCATGCTGTGGCACTTCCTTCATGTATGACATATCAGGGTAGTGTCGGACTTCTGCAGAAAATATAGAGAAAAGTAACAGTTTAATGGTCTTAATGTGGTCATTGGATGCTTGTGCACTGCAAAATTCCATTCAGATTGATTCGGTTTAGAGATTTTGACTCGAGGAAAATATGAAAAGAAGATTAGGAAGAGATTGATTTTCATAGAATCATTCCTAGAATACATAAGCAAGCATCATGCAATGCAAGAGGAAAAAAATAACAAAATTTAATTGTTTGTAAATAAAAATGGAAGTCAGATTTCAACTTAGACTCGTCAAATTCTATTAGCAATCCAACTTCCACTTTGGAAATTGAAAATAATTGCTATCAAACTGAATCTAGTTAGTCTAAAGCAAACAAAATTGAAACTCTACCCAAATTAAGACCTTTTGTATTCTCCTATTCCAGAAATTTAGAAAACAAAGAATTCATTGTTTTTCTAACATGCCCTTGAATGATATAGGACTAAACAAGAAAATAATTCTCAGAACACTGCACCAGACTCAGAAATTCACTTGAGGTCTTGAAAGGCCACATGCAACGATTGACATAATTTATGAACACTGTAATTTTATTCAAGCTTCCCCTTTCTTGAACTCAAATGAACGGCCCTATTTATGTGAAACCATTTTGAGGGGAAGAAAGGGAGGTTGAAGACTTCTACCAAGAGCTAATCATGACAACATAACATCATTCAACGTATAAACATAGTATGGTGTGACTTAATGCATGGAATCTAACTTCCAAGACACAACACGGGAAAAAAAAAAGGAAGGATGAGTCAATCTATGTTTATTTGAATTTTATTGCTAGAGGTCCAAACCTAACGACTCCCATTGAAAACTCAAATAAAATTATCTAATTGTGCAATAAACAGAGTACAAAAAGAAGAGAAACTCAGTTCAAAAACTATCATTACAAAAGAAGATACAAAATTAAGAAAAGCTTCCAAAAAAATAGTATATGTTTAGTTCTCCCAACTGCTTTTTGGCACTGGAAGAAACTATCGAATAAAATGTCCAAAAATATTTTTGAGAGGCCAGACTAATTTGTCAAAAAGAATTTCCTATAAATATAAGCATTTTAGCGTTTATAAGCAATATCCACATTTTCTGCTTATATGCATTGAAATTAACCCCTTAAAATGCTTATAAGCAATCCCAATCACTCTAATATTTGTTTCAACAATTATGACTAATGAGAGGGGTATAAATGCCAAAGTTAACATGCCCTTCATGTCTTTGATGTTATTATAACACTGCAAGACATATATACCAGCGTAAATAATAGTAGATGCTTTAGTGCATCTCATGACTTCTGTACTTATATTTCGTTCTCTTTTCTCTTTCACTTTAGTCAAATTTAAATGCATCTTAGAAATACATAAAGATATCTTGTTAATGATTAACAAGTCTTGTATAAAGAAAAGAATATAGGACAAGCTTTGCAATTGTATACATCAAAGACATTAAGCCATAAGAACAAGCAAAAATGGCATGAGAACTGTTACAAATTGACCACAGTACAGAAGCTTCTAAACTTACGTGCTAATTGTCGAAGGCCGATACAGCCTACGACTGAATCGATTTTCAGCATCTATTCTGTCAACAAGTGGTCTAGCATAGCCTGCAAGAATATAATAAATAAAATATTTAAAGAATGTGTATAATGATAGGAGTAAAGAAAATTCAGATGTTGAGGAAAATTGAAAAACCTTCAAGTCCAGCAGTAAATAACACAAGATCAGCAAATTCACTTAGTTGTTGTAGAAAGTCATTCAATCCAGGACGTTCAAACACTGTCACATAGTTGATCTTAGGTTTGCCTTCAAATTCCTTGAAGCCCCATGGAGAAAAGGTGAAAGAAATATGAAATGATAAGATTGACTGTAAAATTTTCTACTTTATGATTAATGTCTAACAGATATGTAACGAACCTTATCAGATGAGACGCATTCTAGTTCAAACCATTTCAAACCAGCTTCAGTGGCCTGAGAACGTACCGTAGTAGGCAAACTTGACGCCTCATATGCACAGACCAGAGTTTCGTCCAAGTCAAGAACCACCTGCACACGGTAAATGGGTGAGAATGGATAAGCAATTTTATTTGGCAAGTAAGCATCTTTATACAGAAAAACTGTCAGTCTAATAACAATAATCAAGATGAACAATGTTTCTGCAGGATTTATTTAGTTGTTTATCTTATATCAGGAGGAAAGTTTACAAAGTCTTCATTATGACTCACTCTAGATTTAGTAATCCATCCAACCCCTAATCCCCCCTCACACGGGAGAAAGAAGACGGTATTCTTGCATTTGATTGATTTCATAAGGCCATATCCCCAATATGTGTGACTAATTATATAAAAAAATGTTTCTTTATGTTTCCATTTATTCCGGTCTCCAGCCACCTCAAGTACATCACATTTTTTCTTGGAGTCACTGGTCAACAAAAAGAGAATCAAAATTCAATGGATCAGTCGCAATTAAATGGCGTGTAAAATTTCTGAAAATATGCCGTGTTACTTTCATATCACAGAAATTACATTCTACGTTGTTAGTGAAATAAATTGAATCAAAAGGCTATAAATCAACTCAAGCACTTCGTAAAGTCAATCATATACTTACTATTTCCATTATTAGATATATGCATTTAATGAACCTTTGATTGTAGCAATTGTACATAATCCTATAAAATAAGGGACCTCTGAAACATAGAAAGTGTTTGGTAGAGATTAAAATTAAATTTTTAGTAGATTGTGATAGAAGTTTAAATGTGTGGTTGAAAAGTTGTGGGACCCATAAAAAATGTGGTTAATATTGATTGTTTGATTTTGACTTGGATTAAAATCAGATTTTAATCCGAACCAAACAGGGGCATAATCCCATGAAATATCAATTGATTTTTTTATATAGCTTTCTTGCTCAAGTATAAATATTGGTCATTATAGTATATAAAATATAAAATAAAATAAGATAAATTCCTATCTTTCTTCATCTAATATGGTGACATAGAAGCTTTAATTCATGTTGAATTAGCTTGCCATCACTTTCAATAGTATTTATAAGAATATTATGCTTTATATTTGCTTTCCTGTCAGTTAGTGGATGGTATTCCCTTCTCTCCCTATGCATTGACCACTGGACCACAATCACCACTATAATTCTTGATGCTCGACCAAGTGGTCGCCTTTGTTCTCTTCTCAGTGTGATTTGGCAACTTTATTTTATGCCAATTTTAGTCCCTTTTACTCTTGGCTTTGCCTGCACTCACTCGCTTTCTCCAGCCTGTTGGCAGCATAGGAATTTGCATATTTATCCATCCATTCTAGTTCTTTTACTATTGGACTTCACACTCTGAGTCACACCTTATTAGCCTTAGATGCTAACTTCCTCAAAGTCATTGACACCTCTTTCTGAAAGCTTTATTAATTATAAACACCATCTTCTTCACCATGTCCAACCTTAGCAACCGTCTTCAGGACAATTAATATTGGCAGCAACGACATTGGTCCTTGTCTTAGATTTTGAAGGGGCAAATTTCCTTGGTGGTTTTGTTTGAAGCAGCCTTTAGTTTGACACCAAGAACCAAGAGCAATATTTTTAACCTAGATATTGCTATTCTATTTCTTGATTCAATGAATCTAGATTCCAACTAATTCAATTCCGAACTCAAGTTGGCTTCTGGGAATGTTAAGTTTAGGGATTCAGAATCCCTTGATTGTAGTAATAGATCACAATCCATTAAACATGAGATTCGCTATCTATTAGTCAAATTTTTGACAATAACTAACTCAAAATTTTCACTTCTTTTTCTTTATGCCTATTTTAATCAAATCCAAACCAATTTAAATTCAAAACTCAAACTAAAAGAAAATACCGTTAGCCTCTCCAAAGACGAAGCATCTAGCACCCTCCCTCCACCGGCGATTGGAACAGAGGTGGCCAGGGGTGGATGAGTAGGCGGCGAAGGTGGGTCTTCTCCAAACTCCGAAAGCTCAACTACCGGCAAAGGTTTAAAATGCGGCGGAGCGTGAGAAGCAGAAGAAAGGAAGGAGCCGTGACGCAGGCCAACATACGAGAGGACCTGAGTGAACGAAGGAGTTCCCCGGAGGATCTGAGCGAAGATCTGGAAGAAAAAGGCCAACCAGTTCAAGAGTGTCCTCCAAAGTTGTATTGTCCGTGGCGCGTAAACTTCAGGCGCAGCCAGCTCCGCCATCATAAATATATAATAATACTAGTTATTTTTGGAATTTGTATCTCTACTTCGGCCAGGGAAATATGGTGTACAGTTCAATACAATACTGTAATTTTTTTTGTTTTTTTGCTGTGTTTATGAGAAAGATACAATGGATAGATAGATAGACAGAAAGAAAGAGACGAGTGGTCAAGATGGAGGCTGTGGCTGTACCGGTGATGTCTAGAGAGAGAGGGAATGAAAATGAATGGGAGAGAGAGTTTGTGGCGCGTGTAATGAGTGAGAGTGGGAGAGAAAATGGGCATTATTACATTTGGTCTTTTTGCCCGTTTTAATTTTTTGAATAGTATAAAAAAAATTTTAAATGTGTGATTAAAAAAAAAAATTTGTTTTGAATTTACGTATAATATTATTTTATTGAAGAAAGTGTTATTAATAAGAAGAGAGAAAAATGAATTTTAATTTTAATTGGGCCAAACGGGAGCTTAATTTTTTGAACAATCATGTTATATGAACATAAGGTTGATATAAAGTTTGACACAATGCGACGTGATATTCTATTATTGAACAATTTAAAATACAGTCAGTATTTTCATTCAATCATCTATTGTCACATACAATTATGTCAATTTTTCTTGTTTGACATCCTTTGTGTTTTCAAAAAGAAATTGCCAAGAAAATAGTTTTTTTTTTTAACTGTCGAATGATGTGCTATTACGTGCCACAATGTAAATAATGACGACAAATATGATGTACATGTAGAAATTCAAATTCAAATTTTAGCTCTATTTGACAATCATTATTTCATAACTTTTTAATTTTATATTCATTTTCAATCACACATTTACACAATAAAATATTTTGCACGTAAACTCAAAATTTATTCCTACTTTTTAACCATACATTTTCTAAAAATTTAATATTCAAAATTACATTTTTTTCTCAAAATAATGGTTGTTAAACTGGGGCTTAGAAGTCACTAATTAATTTTAACTAAACATTTTATGGGATCCATAACTTTTCATTATATATTTTATTAAAATTTATTAAAATTTACTAAAACTCTGATTTTAATCCCTACCAAATAGGGGGCAATCTTTTTTTCCTTTCTGGTTATCAAATTTCAAATGAAAGGGGAAAACATTATGATTTATAAATATGTTTCACATGCTTTTTGAATAAGTAATATTTTTCATAGTAAAAATTACATGTAATCGTCTAATGTGAATGTGGCCATTTATTTTTTAATAGCATTATTCTTTTTGAATATCATACACAACAGTTGAATCATCAAATCATTTCCTTAAAAAGAAGACATCATAATTATTGTGAAACAAAAACAATTAATTATGAATTAAGCTAGTTTGTCCGAATTGATTTGTCCACCTGGTTGACCTAGCCCCACATTGAGCGTGGGACCCGCATGAAATAAAAAATGAAGAAAAATGCTTCCCTCCCCCCAATGTGTGTGTTCTATTAGGGACGGCACCCTCCCTTGACACTGTAGCTCGGTTCGAATATAGGCAATAAATGTACTCTTAACACATTTGAAGTAGGGGACAGCTAATCATTCCTATAATTATAGTAAAAATTTTATTACAATCATACGGTTTGGATCAAACTAATTTATTACTACCTTCATCCCAGAAAAATAATTTATTTTCATTTTTACACAGATTAAAATAATTAACTAATATAGGTGTAAACATTTTTTTTTTTTTTTTACATTTTTCTATGATACCTATATTAAATAATAATTTAAATATGAGTAGTTCATATTTGTAGATAAAAAATATTCTAAATAGAGCATATTAGGACCATCAACAAAGAAAACGATCTATAATTTGGGACAGACGAAAAAGAAAAAAAAATCACTTTTATGGGACGGAGGAAGTATTATGAAGAGGTAATTTCTTAATAGAGTTGTAGTTATAAAAAAAATTGTTTCGACCTAGTTATCTTAGTGCAATTAGAATAGAAGTACGAACTATATTAATAAATAATTGAGAACAGGTCAAATTCAAGGTGTGGATAATTATAGATTCATAAAAACTAATACGTACATCTACTTAGTATTGAAAATATGCAAAATCATCTTAAACACGTAGCATATCTTTTTTGTAACTTTAATATAAATATTTTATTTCATCTTAAACATTTTATATAACATATCATATATTATTTTTTAATATACATATAAAACCATTGTAGTATGGAGTTTATTCTTATTTATAATTCACCCAATTTGGGAACAAAATTTTTATGACTACATGAAAGTTATTCATTTATAGAGTATCATAACGGAGGTTTTAATGTTCTTTGTATCCTCAATATCGTATGCAATTCACAAAGAAGATAAATCAAAATAAAATTGAAAAATAGAGGAATTAACGAAGAAGAACTTCAATTTTTTCTCTTAAAACAGAAAATATTTTATGTCATGATTGAACAAGATTTACCCTCTGTTTGATGGCCATTATTTTGAGGAAATAGAATGTGTGAATTAAATAGTTTTGAAATAATGATTGTAAATATATGCATAATCACATGTTTGATCAATTTGTTCGGCACATGTCCCATGGCCATTTCATGTGGTCGATTTGTCTGTAACATTCTTAGTCAAGCAGATGCTCGTAAGGTGGACTATCTCGTGAGTCAAATTCACCACCCATAGGCCTTGAGCATCAGCTCTTTGACCGTTGTTTTATCGGTCCATTTTTTATTATTTTCATCAATGACATCATGTCTATATAACTTCATCTAAAAGCTTCAATTTTTAAATAAGGTGATTCCACGTGATAATAATTCAGTAGCGGATTTAACATGGGACAATGGGATCAGTTGCCCCCACACCCAAAAAGTTCATTCAAATATTTAAGCTCCTTTAATGTGTAACCCCCGGCCTTTTATGGTAATAGAAATTTGCCCCCACAACTCCACAATCCTAGCTCCGTCCCTAAATATTATAGTACACAAATGTTATATAATCAAATCTCATCGACATTTTTATAAAATGAAAAGTAAATGTATGGAAGAAGTGAAAAAGAATAAAATTTTAAATGAAGAAACATATGGCATAGCACGTTTTATGAACCCTACAGGTGGGGAAGCATTTCGACAGAAAACGAAAGTATAAAATGCAATCCATGAAATTATATTTGGTCGAGTTTATCCATATCAAACACCAACAAACTATTGTCTATTGTACGAGGAGTACAAGATATCTATATTCACTAGCCCTCAAAAAATAACCAAGAAACATAACCATATATCCACACCCCAATATTAGACAAGCTCCAATTACTAGTTTCTGCTACTCAACATGCAGATCCCACGCTGCGCACACCGGACGGACATAACTCCTTCAGACGTATGAACAACACGAAAAGACCCGACAGGTTGGTCGGTCGACGAAATTTCATTATACTGAGGAAAGTAGGGAGACTCTAGTCTGGTGCTCTTTCTCCCAGAATGGATGGTCCTCTTCTACCACATAATCAAGCATTGCATTTGTACTTTTAGCAGCCTTTTCCATGGATAATAAATTGGTGTGTTCATTTGATGCCAATTCTTCTGCATAATTCCCATTGAACAGAGATTTTGATCTCAAATAATTTTCAAAACTGGGTTCTTTTAGACCACCTTCTGCAGGCCACTTGCCAAAACTTCCAAAACCTTTGATTCCAAATGTTACTTTTCTTGCTTTTGCTCTCTCTTCTTTGAGATATGCCCCATCTTCAATCAGGTTCAGAATTCTTTCAGATTTCTTCTGTACACTCAATCCCCAGTTGAACCTGCATATGCACCAAGCAAAACGTGTTGAAATTATGAATATAAATAAACTCACCTCTTCTTTAAAATCATAATACTTTAGAAAAAAAATTGGAATGGCATGAGTTCAAGTCTCACCTCTACCAATTTACGACAATTCAGACAAATAATATATATATTTGAATGATACATGAGTTGTTTCGAAGTTATAGTATATACAAACAAATTTCATCCTTTCTTCAAAAGCTCAAGAATTTGGATGGAGTATTTCCGCGTTATCAGAACATACAATAATATTGCGTTCAAGTCTCACAATCATTCATAGATATTTCCGTCAAAGAACAAATAGTCCTTTGATTTTCGTGGGTATCGTCACTTGTTAGCATGTAACCCCTCCTCAGGTGTCAGTCTTTGAATTCGATATGCGCTTGAAGAAACGTGCTTAAGATATACATAAATAAATTTTCATCTGATCTTTAACTGTTCAAATTTTTAGATGAGATAATTCAACAAAAGGTGTGTTGAATTGGTCTCTGCTCTAAAAATTTAAGTTTTTAGATAAGATGATTCTCTATAATGAATTAAATTTCTTCCTTTTAACACTTGTGTAACACGGAAGAATAGAAGAAGGCGAATAACAAAGACTAACCCTTTCTCGTCCACATATTGAAAATTTGCCATCTCTCTAATAATATCTTCATCACTTTCAAACTCATCTGCCACCCTTTGTGGTCCATGGGTAAGAAGGTGTTCCAACAAAATCAAAGCCTTATAAGAGGCTCGCCAGTTCCATGTATCAAATTTGGACAACCTTAACCAAAACAAACGAACGAATTAATTCTTCGTTCCTTCAAATTAAGACACAAAATTACTGAATTTAATTGTGGACAGGAAAAGAACCTTTCATGCAGAATATGCACAATTCTCTCGTAATCATCCACTTCAAAGGCTGCATGTGATATTAATCTCATGGCGTTTGTGTTTGCAGCCATTGAATCTCCATTTGTTATTTCCTCTGTCAATCTGCATGCACCAATCCAAAATCACAAGATGTCAAATTTATATTCCACGAGTCTCGTAAAAATCAAATAATACTACAACAACAACAACAAAAACAAACTAAGCACAAAATTCGTGTATAGTTTCCCATATTTCTTCTTGGGCCGTTCTAAACCCGGATAAAGAAAGACATACCAACCCACAAAAAAAAGAAATATTGACGAAGGATCCACTATCGTATCAAGGTAGTAGTTTACTTTTGTCGTCTCGTCAAGGTCTGATTTATTGAATTCACATCTTATAACACGAATCGCTAATAACGAATAAAATCTTAAGTGATGGAGTGATGACTTACATTTGCACGGGAGTAACATCTGTGAGAACCAATCTTGCAGTCTTGATTTTCTCTTTCAAGAAGAATGAAGCTTGCTTCTTGAATTCATGCATGAGAGATCCCATTTTTTTTTTTTTTTTGTTGAAACAATGAAATGTACTTCCTTCCAAAGAATGTTTTATTTTATGTATGTAAATTTGAGTGTATATAGGAAGAAATAGTCCACATGACGTTGGAACCATAACTACTCCATTAGCAATTTAGCATATAACAAATATCTATCTAACTACTCTTTTCAAATGTAATTATAAAATAATATGATGAGTTTGGGAATATTCAAGATTTGACCATAGTTCTATCAGAAACATCGAGAATAGAATTTCACTTTTTTTTTTTTTTTTTAATTTGGCTTAGGATTTCTATCCTTTCCTGTTTTTTGTGCTTTAGTTAGACTATTATGACACGTTTGGAATTGTTGATGTCTCTATTTCTTCGTAGTTCATATTAAATCCAATATATCAAACATGTCCTTCACTTCTAGATTTGATTATGGATATACACAGTTACAACTTTATCAACAACAAAATTTAAAATTTGTTTATTATTTGAAGTCAAGTTTAACCAACCTAAAAATCGTATGAAATGGCTCATTTACCCTCCCTCTCTCCCCTAAACAAATTTATTCACTGTAATTGTTTGAACCCACTGTTTAAATTGCAATCAATAGCATTGATAATTTTGTCTATGTGCTTATTTACCAACTTTACCAGCCCATTTCACCAACTGGATATGGAATTACATACAATGTTAGGCAGCAGAACAAATTCAGGTTTGAAACCAAACAACTAATTACATTGATAGTTTTGATACCCTTCAAAATATATTTCTAAATAATAAAAGACGATTTATATAAAAATGGAAGGAGATATTTAACGATAAGAGATACAATAATTCATAATTATTCAGAGCCTGTTTGTCTACCATTATTGGGTTGAAAATGGTGTAATGAATAGTATTTTTTGAAGAATGTGTGGTTGAAATTTAAAGTAACTTTATTGGTTTATGTGTAGAATATTTTATTGGGTGAATATGTGGTAGAGATTGTTTTACTGTAGAAAACAATTTTTTGGATAATGGTAGACAAACAGGGGCTCAATAGATANTTAACTTAGGGTGTGTTTGTCTTTCATTATTGGGAGAAAAATAGAGTAATGAACAGTATTTTTTGAAGAATGTGTGGTTGAAATTTAAAGTAACTTTATTGGTTTATGTGTAGAATATTTTATTGGGTAAATATGTGGTAGAGATTGTTTTACTGTAGAAAACAATTTTTTGGATAATGGTAGACAAACAGGGGCTCAATAGATAATTAGCACATAACGTCTCCTCCTTTTATTGTTCATATCTTTTATTTTTTTGGCATTTTCACCATTATTTCAACCTTTCATTGTGCAAAAAGTCATTTTCACTTATTTTTTCAATTAAAAAATATGAAATGACGAATATACCCCTCACTTTAAATAAAATAAAAAGAAAAAATTAATTACAACCACAGTCCCAAAATTTTTCAAAAAACACAAATAAATTATTAAAAGGGTAATTAATACATAATGTCAATATCTTTCACCGTTATTGCAAAAAACGTCCTTACCTTTCATTTTTTTTTTTTTTTTTTTGCATTTTCACCCTTAATTACACATTTGATGGCACAAACCATCATTTCTATCCATTTTCATCCAATTTCTCAATAAAAAAATCGTGAAATAACGAATATACTCCCCTATTTAAATAAAAAGCTAAAGAATTAATTACAATAATAGTCCCATTTTTTTTTAAAGTGCAAACAAGTCCGCAATAAATTATTAAAAAAAATTTTAAAAAAAGTGCAGACAAGTCATAATTAAATTTATTTAAAAATTAAAAAATGCAAACAAGTCTCAAATAAATTATTAAAAAATTAAAAATTTAAAAATATATATATTTTTTATTTAAATATGATGGTATATTCGTCATTTCATAGCTTTTTATTGAAAAATTGAATGAAATTGAATAGAAATGATAGTTTGCGCAATCAAATGTGTAATTAAGAGTGAAAATGTCAAAAAAAAATGAAAAGTATGGATTTTTTTTGCAATAACGGTGAAAGATAGGAACATTATGTACTAATTATCATTTTAATAATTTCTTTGTGACTTATTTGCACTTTTTAAAAAAAAAAAAATTGGAACTGTGGTTTTAATTAGTTTTTTTCTTTTTCTTTTTGTTTTATTTAAAGAGATGGATATATTCTTCATTTCATAATTTTTAATTGAGAAAATAGATAAAAATGACATTTTACGCAATGAAAGATAGAAATAAGGGTGAAAATGCCAAAAAATAAAAGATATGAACGTTTTCCACAATAACAATAAAAGATAAGAACTTTATGTGCTAATTACCCTTCTTGAATCCCAATATAAGAGAGTGCAGTCCCAATCCATGATTGATGCCTTTTAAATCCAGAGAATGCC
Organism: Fraxinus platypoda; assembly: GCA_903798405.1. NCBI lineage: Eukaryota > Viridiplantae > Streptophyta > Magnoliopsida > Lamiales > Oleaceae > Fraxinus > Fraxinus platypoda. The sequence continues at coordinate 17,694 of CAIGRT010177130.1, forward strand.
TCAAATATATAGACAACCAAACCTATTTCTTGATTCGATACAAGTTCAAAGAGACAAATAGAGTAAGATAACAAAGAAAATTATGCAATGATCAACCAAAGCTCATGGTTTATCTAAAAACATGAGAATTAACTATCCGAAAAGTAAAGGATTTTCATATATAGTTAAGTCCGAACCACGAGCATGTCTCTCTGTTACGAATAAGATCCATTCAGCTTTCATGGTTGAAATGTGTTGTACATAGAAAGTACTATATCAGCCTACTTCGAACGTTAATGGCTGTCTTTTTCCGTGCTCACCAAAACTAATAAGTTCAGGTATAAATTTTCCATATGCCACTTCTATAACCTAAAGACATCAGAGCCATCTCCCACAACATATTGGGAATGCTTAATAAATTAACCTTTGATCCGGGAATTTCAGTCCAGTTCACAGAAATCTCGATCATAGGTATGCGGAACCATTTGCACAAGTATACCACCTCAACATCAAAACACCACCTGCAAAATTATAAGTTTAGTAAATTCTAATAGATAAACCAGATTATTTTCCTAATCTCGACCTACAAAGGAAAAGGAGAATCTAGGAAAGTGGAAAACAAAAGGAAAGAAGCAGTGAAGCAGACAATGGAAATGGAGAAAGCAGTGAAGCAGACAATGGAAATGGAGAAACTGAAGGGACCATTTTGAACTAAACTGAAGGTGTTTAAATCGTGTGCTCAAAGTAATTAAAGGAATAATTTGGTCTCTTAATTTAGATGTCTTTACCATATTTGTCACCTTTCATACGTTCGTTTTTCACATAGATCGTGATACTTATGATATCTTCTTATTCATGTAACAATTCATTTCACTATTCATCAAAGCTGTCAACATATCTATCATACTCTAACGTATATATCATATCATTGACGCAGTAGGACAATATGCAACAATGAAATCTCCCTATTCATATTATATTCCAATCCTACTCTTAACATATATCAAGTTCACATTTTGTTATTACTCTTTGAGTTTTAAAATTATTCTATGTTTATCTTACAAAAGATTCTTGGCTAAAGGAGATGCATGACTTAACTAGTACTTCAACAAGAGCAGTGACAATGAAAGATGAATAAATCTCATGTTTTCTTATTTTTAGAAATTTTAATTTTAGTATTAAAAAAGAGAGGGGGGAGGGGGGAGCTAAAAATAAAAATAGAACAACCCATAATACTGTAATAAAGTACTTCCCGCCGATTCTCTCCCCCCTTCTCATTCTTAACACATGAAATTCTCTCTCTCTCTCTACACATATCAGCCACAGCCTCCATTATGGCCACTCTTCCGTGGTCGTCGTCGTCATCGTCGTCCTCTCTCTCTCTCTCAATTAAAACAACCCAATATTGTGCTCTGCACGATAATTCCTTGGCAGAAGCCAGAGAGAGAGATTCCAAAAATAACTGGTAACTACTATACTAGTACTAACATAATATAGGCCTTGTATGGGAGGGATTAAAATTGGATTAAAATTGAAAATATAACCGTTATTGTTGACTTTTATTAGACGGGTGGGACCCAATAACGACCATATTTTCAATTTTAATTGGCTTTTAATCCCTCCCGAACGGGGCCATAATATGTTCAGGATGGCAGCAGCTGAAATTTACTCGCCACGGAAAATAGAGATTAGGAGAACACTGTTCAACTTGTCGGTCTTCTTCCAGATCTTTATCAGATCCTCAGAGCATCCTTCATTCACTAAGGTTTTCTCGTATGTCAGCCTATATCACGACTCCCTCCTTTATTCCGCTTCGCATGGAAAGCAGCATTTTAAGCCTTTGCAAGTAGTTGAGCTGGAGCTCACAGAAGAGACGGAAGAGGCACTGCTGCCTCCTCATCATCCACCCCTGGCCACTGTCCTAATCGCCAATGGAGGGAGACTGGCAAATGCTTCGTCTTTGGAGAAGCTAAAGGTAATTTGTTATTTCCACTCGGCCCAAACAACGAAGATTAATGAAAAATCAAGGGAGAAACGGAGGGAAAAGGTGTGACGCTGAGAACGTAATAACAAGTGTCTAATTGAAGAAAGTTAAAGGACTATAGTTTAAACTGATTTCGTTTGACTGGTGTATGATGAAGTGAACTTTCGGTTGGTAGTTGGTTAAGTTGTTCTAGAAAGATAACTGCAACTAACTGAGCCCCAATTAAATCAACTTCATTTAACACCTATTACACGTTAAGATGAAAATGGTAATGATAGAAAAGAAATTGCTAAGCTGCTATCTTTATAGTATCGACTATAATCATTTAAACAAAATGTACTATTTACAATTAGAAAATGAGATTGAAGGTTCAGAGGTTATATGAGATCATGCAATAGTTGGTTTAGCGTGAGAAGACATAATTCATAATTTTAATAAAATTTCTTAGGAAGATGCTCTTGCTTTACATTTTCACAGCTGTAAAGGAGACATGGCAGTCTGTAGGTTGAAGGTGGAAAACCAGAAAATTTTAAGAGAGGAAATATAGAAGAGGGAGAATGAGGCACAGTGGCGGTTCAACTGGGACATGTTTGGCACTTGTTTTGCATTGATATTTGGGCCACCAGTGGATATTTGCTCAACTTTGAGTCTGTTTTTTCACTGGAGGATCGTCTTAGCAATAATTTGCCAATATTTGAATTGCAAATAGATTTAGCCCTTGTTTGATCCCCATTTTTTTGGGTTAATAGATTTTGAAATAGTGATTTTTTGGAAAATGTGGTTAAAAAGTAGAGAGATTTTGAGTTTAAATGTAAAATTATTTTATTGGGAGAATGTATGGTTGAAAATGAGTTTTAAGAAAATGGGGCTCAAACAAGGGCTTAGTATTAAAGCACAGCCAAGGAAAAAGTTTATCCCAAAATGGCATATTAAGATGCTATTACTATTTTGAGAAACAGCAAACAAATTTTCCAAGTAATGCTATTCTGGAACTCCTATTAACTCTTAATTAACAATTTTATGATTGCTAAAAGAAGCATGTACCGTTTCAACCGGATGTTCGTGAAAAGCTTCCTGGCAGCAGCTCTAGTGAACATCTTAAAACCACACTGTAAAATATAGAGAAAATTGAGTAAAAATGAAATAAATTTATTGTTTCATATTTCATTTAATATATCAAAATTTGTAAGGATAACATATAACATGTCAGGCGTGTCCAAAACAATCCCCACTCCTAAAAGAAACATCCGCAACAAAAAAGGTAAATGTGTGACTACCTGTGTGTCACGAATTCCGGAATTAGCAGCCAAGAGTACTACCATATGGAAACCCTTCATCAAAAAATTCCGATACCACTTTCTCTGAAACACAACATGAACTTTTAAGCAATAATAGACTAAGTTTAAAGAAAACAAATTTTAAAGTCTGCACAAGGTAATATGAAGCATCAAGGCTCAACTGTTGCCAGAGCCTTCTCCTCAAGATGAGCACGAGAACCGAAAGCAGCAATTGGGACATCTGAAATTCTTAAACTCGAATCCATTGCAGTAGAGTCTCCAAACTTGAGTTCCTTCTTAGCAACTGTATGAATCTAACATGCAAATCATTAGATACTTCACAAAAAATGGCTCTCAGTTTCCTAATTCTAAAATTTGATATCTTAAAACTAAAGATGTTACAACAGAAATAAGATTTTTATGATAAACCTTCCATAATCAAGGTGGGGACCAACCTGAGTTTCAAGTTTTTCAAGATCACTCACTTTGGTTGCCCCATCAGCATCAAGCATTAAAAGTAGTTCACCACGAGAGTGAAGCATTCCCTGTTTTACAATGCTTTCGCAGAAGCAAAAATTCAATCAATTGTAATGAATTCGGAGATTTGGAACACCCAACAAAAAACTCTAACTGAATGAAAAATTTGCTCAGATTAGACTCACTTTTCTTATTGCTTCTCCCTTGCCATGGTTCCTTCCAAGAAGGATAACTCTTACTTTTTCAACAGTGTATCTGTTCACGAAATCAAATGCTACTCGTTTTGTACCATCAACACTTCCATCATCAACAATCACCACCTAATCCAGTATTTATTCAATAAGAATATAGATGAACCAAAAAACAGCTTGTCCCTTTAATCAGTTAATTTACAACAATATGAAGCACTTCTCTCGTTGAAGCTCCAATGTGATGAAACATTTATAGTGATGAAAATATTGACAATGGAAACTTGACTCTCTCTCTCACACACTCACACTCACACACAAGGGGTATCAAGGTTTAATTGATGAATGTGCTGCAACTATTTGATAATAAGCAAAAACAAAAGTTGTAATGAAGGCATTCTCAATCACAGGCATGGATATCAGAAAAAATATGGAACAGCAGACAAGCATAGCCCACCATCATGAAGAAGGAGCAAAAGTCAAGTAAACAAGCATGCCAAACTTGTAAATTGATTTAGTCAACTCGATGAACTCATGATTCTCGGAACCAAATTATAGGTTCAATTCTAGCTTCAGAAAAGTCTTGTACTAAATCTAACTTGCAGCTTGTTAAATTCATTTGGAAATTCAGAATCAATTCTCATTTTTTTCTCTCAAGAGATCTTCCCGCAAATCACGGCAGAGAACTAAGCCAATATAGAGGTTGTTTGGTATTGATTAAAATCCAATTAAAATTGAAAATATAGCCGTTATTATGTCCCACTCATCTAATAAAAGTCAACAATAACGACTAATTTTTCAATTTTAATCCGATTTTAATCAATACCAAACAAGCTCATAATTAGAAACCAGTTTGCATCAGTACTAGGTAGCATCTCACGTTAGATGCGTAATCCACATCAAATTTACTATGAATACAACATACAAAATTTTACACAAATTTACATGGATAAAAAGAATTCAACATTAGAAATATACACCTATCTGCTAAAATAAGATTTCCTTATTTTAATCTGTCATATAAATTATATAGCTAATCCCAACCACCCTTTACTCTATGTAGTAGCATTAGCTGATGTATTTTCGTAGCACAACATTGAAACATCAATGCGATTGTGCTAAATTTTCACATATCCAGTTCCATATTTCTCTTTGTTGGTATCATCAACTTTTAATTCAAAACCGGTTGTCTAGCATTTCATCAGTTATTCAACACTTGAACGGTTAGAGATAATAAGAAGTTTCAAGCAAGCTCTAATTCTATCTTTATATAATTTTACATTGTTCATTCATCATGATACAATTAAACCCCAAATATATTGAGATTTCTTAGTGATAAAACATCCTACACTAAATTAGCAGCTTTGTCAAACATCCACATCAAAAGAATAGAAATACTAATGAGACACTCAAGAAGCAATTGTACATTTCACCCACTCTGCAGCTTCGGTTTGCACACACCTGTCTATCTTGGTCCACAAGGATCAAGAAAGCCATTTATGGACTAAAAATACTATTCTGGACAGCACTTGAGGCTACAAGCAACACATTATAAAACATCATAATTGCAAGAACCAATCCGTATGATGGAATAAGTGTCGAAAATATTACATGACATACCTCATACGAAAATGATTTGTCCTTTGCTTCACGTTGTTGAAGATAACTACAATTACCAAAATAGAATAACAATATGCTTATCAGATATAGTCATCTATATTAATCATGGTAAGCAAAATATATTTTTAAGAAGCATGATAAATAACTACACCGTATTTCTATTCCTAAATGCAATTTCACATATATTATTGCTCTCTATCTGTGCCAAGAAACATTTTTAAGATGTCCAGAAATCCTTTCTCACACTTGCTCACACATAAATCTTGTATAATTTAAAGGGTTCTAGTCAAATTTGTTTAGAATCAGCTCGAACACTCTTACAAGGGGTATACAACAAACTAAGGGAAGATGTTAAAATTTAGATTATGTAAAAGAAGATCCATGTATGATATACAACTTTACCTAAGGATATGTTCAAGGACTGAGCACGATACAATGATGTACACTGACTAATCAGAGAGCAGTGAATCGAGCACTTTTAATTACTGAATCTATAAATATTTAAGTACAGATAGTTCATGTCCTGAATTTTCTTGTTTGGGAACTCAAGTTGCAACAGAGGTACAACCTCAAAGGCTAAAAAATTTTCGAATTCTAAAATAAGGTAACACGAGCATTTCTTCCCTATGCGAGTCTACATGTAGCTGCTGCCTTAATTGCTAAAACTTTCATCCTCTCATGTATAGGAAGCTTTCAGATTTTAAATTCAAACTAATTCATTAGGATTTAGGTGCAGATAATGATGTCAGGTAGTGAAGGTAACCATAGAATATAGAAAGTAAGCACAGTAACAGAAAATCTTTTAACTTACTTCAGGGTTTCATCAAGCGCTCCTGGAAGCCTAAGTTCTTCATTGTACGCTGGTACGATCAATGATATGTACTTTTCAGCAGGATCAAGAATATGAGGACAAGGGACCTGAAACAGAGACATTCAGCACGGCAATTTACCAAATCAACATAGATGTCTATTGATTGGGTATCCAAAGAATAGCCAGTAATATGGACTTCAGAGCTCAAATTACATATAAAGTAGAGTGAGCCAACTATATTCTCTTCTACCCTCAAAATCACGTTTACATATCAACAATAAGCCCAAAACTCGAATTATTTGTATGAATACCAGGACTTGAGTTTATATTTATTCTTCAATTTCCAACCAGAACCCAAACCAAGGTAAGAAAATGCTCATTAATGCTGAAATTGCACAAAATACAAATAAATGTTTGATGCAAACCGTTTTCAATGAATTTGGATCCTCGAAAACTGGAGGGTCTTCAAAGTGACTGCAAACATAAAATTCGAAACATCAAAAGATTCAAAACTAAGAAGAGTATAGAGCGGTTTTGAGGATAAATCAGGATTGTTCCCAATTTTTTATTTTTTGGGCGGTTGGGGTGGTGGGTGGTTAAGGAGCGTACTCGTAATTATATTTTCTTCTGATTGTTTCGAAAACAATGGCTACCGCTAATCCAAATGTGATAATCGAAACAAAAATCAATAGCGACTGAAACATCATCCACATGAATCCCATTTTCGGATTTGGAGTTCCTAAGCTCTCTGTAAATGGGATTAGATCGATTAATTGAATAAACTGAAACTTCAATGTTGTAGATTTCCGGATCAAATTGTTGATTTGCTTTCTAGGCTAGCTGGTCTAGTGAAGGGATTATAGGTGTATCCATCCACGGTTCGTCTACGGTTGTAGCGACTAGGTCTTCCCTCCCTTTTCTTAAATTTTATTTTTGTTCGAGTTCACTTTCAAAAATAACACAAATTTATATCATGCGTTTTACTAAATTTTATCTAAATATACTAAAACTTAATTATTATCAAGATCAAACAAGTGCTAAATGATAGTATTCAATTTTTTCTTTATTATATTTTTTAACCGAAGAGGACAAATGATACTAGTATGAATGGTGCTATGATTAATTCAATATATTTTTGTTGACCTTCGAATCTGATAGGGACTCAATGCGTCTATAAATTACATCTCCACTCTCCTCTTTGTGTAAGTTGCATGTGCATTTGAAAGGTACACGTTAATGTGTAAGACTAGAGCTAAATGGCCATGTCCTATATGTTGTGGTATCGATTTAGTCTAGGCACGATGATGCCCTTCCATGTTTTCTAATCTCAGAGGTCGCCAAAAAGGTGAAGGATAAGGACACGAAAAGGGTTGGTGGTTCTTTATTTTTTAGAGTATCTCCAATAGACTATTTAGCGATGTCAAAAAAGCTTGGAGGCTCAAGCGGCCCGAGCTCAGCCCGAAAAAGCCCAAGCCGACCTCGGTGGCATTGAGCCGAGGCTCATACGGGCCGTGCCGAGCTGTTTTTATTTTTTTTAAATTTAGATGTATTTTTTTTGTATATTAATATTTAGTTATTATTTATAATATCTATAAATTCCACAAATTTTAAATACATTATAAAAAATTATAGATTTATAACGATTTTTAAAAAAAAAAAACACGAGCCGGCTAGAGGGCCCGCTAAGGCTCAGGCCAAGCCTCATTTTTTTGGCATGTTTTGCTCAAGCCGAGCCCAAGTTTTGAGTNATAAAAAATTATAGATTTATAACGATTTTTAAAAAAAAAAAACACGAGCCGGCTAGAGGGCCCGCTAAGGCTCAGGCCAAGCCTCATTTTTTTGGCATGTTTTGCTCAAGCCGAGCCCAAGTTTTGAGTTTCGGCTCGGGGCTCGACTCGTTGACATGGCTAAGACTATTTATATAAAAAGTATTTTAATAGAGAGTATCTACAAATTTAGAGAGTCAAAAATTTTATACACTCTAATAATACTTTATCTTAGCTCTTCATTTTGCATTTTTCAAGGAATATTTATTGATTTCTTCTCATATAATTTTTTATATGTCAATGGTCAATCAATTTAAATGTGTTTTGAATAATTTAAAAATTAGAATATTGAAATCTATGACTTATTAAATACAATCATTATTTATTAAGAATAGAGAGTGAGTTTGACTATCAAAACTTGGAGATTCAAACACACTCTTTATTTTAAAACTTAAGGGTCTGTTTGATTTGTCTTTCAGTTTTCAATTTTAAATTTTGAATTCAGTTTCAGTTTTTTGTTTTAATGATGTATTTTGAGATTTTCAAAAAGTGTTTGGCTTGTCAATTCAAAAAATTATTTCTCAAAGTAAGAAATTAGAAATCACGTTTGGTTTCAAATTTGATAAATTGTTTTATAAAACTTTATTCCATGAAAATTATATTCAATAAAAATAGACCAATTTTATATTAATATATTATCAGGTAATAAATACATTTTAAAGCTGACAAATTTTAAAATATTTTTTTCTCAATACAAAAGTAAAATAAAACAAATAATAAATTGAGTTCAACATATAGGAAATAAAAATAAAAATTTAAGACATGAACTGAGAATATTTTTATTTGCATTCATTTAAATATTTTTAAAGAATTTTTATGTAAATAATTATTAAGAATTTGGACTATTTTTATTTTTTAAAATTTTTATTTTTACTGTTTTTTTATAATTTTATGTTATTTTATATTTTTAATCTTAGATTTATTTTTTCAAAATTTTTATTTTTATTTTTTTAGAATTTTTCAATTTTATTTTTGAATTTATTTATTTTTGAATTTTATTTTTCAAATTTTTTAATCTTTTAAATTTTATTTAAGTAAAATTTTATTAGAAAGCTTGTTTTCCACGTTTTGAGTGTTTTCAGAATTTTCACTGAAAACAGTCAAAACGTCGAAAATGGCAAAATGCATTTTGAGTATTATATTATGATTTAACTTTATTTTCGAAAATGCATTTGTAGAAATATCAGAAGAACACATTTTCTGTGTTTTACAAAATTAAAAATAGCAAACTAAACGCATCTTAAAATAAAGAGCCTCCTGGACCTTACTTTTATCATTAACTCTTTAAAATAAGAATATTTTATATTTAAAAAGTCTCTTGAAAATTCACTTATAAACTCATTCCCATTGGTGCCTGATTGTCCCCAGTTCTATTAAGGACTAGAATATCTAGGATTGGGTGAAAGGAAATTGGCAGCTAGTCCCCAGAGAAAACGACGTGAGCCTAACTCTGTCGAAGCTATACTGTGCTCAAAGTAAATTTCAATGTCAATTTAGCTGAGGGCTTTCCTTTTTTTTTATTTTTTTATTTTTTTGTGGTTGATGCATTAGTTCCATTTTGCAGATCTTCTATTAAACAAATGAGAGTTTTAGCAATTTAGATTTCGAGACGGTCGCCTCCATGTATAGGTATCGCATGTTGTGGACGTGTTACAAGGAGCTCATCAACAAGAACTGTTAGAATTTGGGTGTGACTTGAATTCCTTGTTTGAAGTATTGAAGAATTCTAATTGAAGTGCACGTCATGAACAATTTAAATTTGAAATACTATTGAAGTCATATGTCAAGTTGAAGTTTTATTTTAAATGCCCATTGAGAGTTGGAAATTGGTATTGTACTTGAAGAAGAATTCGAAATGGAAAAAAACAATTTGGAACAGTTTTGGAAGAAATTTGCCCGAGCTTAGGCACTAGCTTTGTAGCGTTCAGGCGCTACCACTCTATTTCCGTTTTTCAAGTTTTTTCCATCATATTTCTTTAGGACTCGATTTTTTGGCATTATACTTCATCAACAACTCTACCAAGGGGGTTTGGACGTCCCTTACACGTTCCCTCTAAATACTTGGCTCTTCTATACAATTTTATAAGTGTGAGAAAATATATTACTAGAATTATAGGATCTATTGTAATGTTTCTATCTTCTCCATTATTTTTGAGTTAATAAAATATCTTAAATTTTCTCTCTTCTCCATTATTTTTTAGTCAATAAAATCTCTTAATTCATCTACCATATTCTTGTCTTTATTATTCTTTTGCTTAATCATATATTTCATCATTATTTGTCATGTAACTTCAACATCTCAATTCGGTGGTTTGTTTCATAACAATGGTATCAGAGTTATTCTGGTATCTTATTTGTTTTAGAACAATTGGTATCAGAGTGCCAAGTTCAGCAGTTTCGCAAGAGCGCAAGGTTTGATTTATTTGATGTTTTTTATTCGTGATGGCTACCATGAAGTATGACATTTTACTTTTGGATTGAAGCACTAGATTTTCACTAAGGCAGGTTAAGATGCGTGCAGTACTCGAACAGCTGGATTTAGATGATGCGTTGCTGGGAATTGACAGGATGCCCGCAACTTTGATCGCGGAG
>CAIGRT010177173.1:0-16291 GCA_903798405.1 Fraxinus platypoda
ATTTCGAAAATGATTAAAAAATAATTATTAAAAAAAGATCTTTTAATATAATGCGTGAGGTGTGACTCAAACCCCCCGACCTCCCACACAAATTCTACACTTTTTACGAATTTGGCACTTCATCTGAATTAATTATTTCATTCACATATTATATTTATAGTATAAATATCCAACAGTGATACCCAAAAAAAGGTCAACACCAAGTACCATGACATCCTCTGCTCCACCTCCAATCTTCCACCGTCGGGAAATGCTGCAATTCGTCCAAAACATGAACTCCACAACCACTTGCCATCACCTTCCAACAATCCAACAGAATCTTCACCCAAGAGGATGAAATCCACCTACTCAAATCCCTCAGAAATCCTACCAAAAACCCCTTTCCAAATTCCCAGCAAGGCTTAACTAACATCCCAAAAAAAAAAAAACTCGAGAAACTCACGAGATAAAAGAGAGAACATTAGGAGGGAAAGATTACGTGTTATTATTGTTATGGCTCCAACTCCAACATTTCAGCCAATAAGAAACAATCGCTTGAATTCTTTCAATTTCTTGAAGTTAATCAAGAAGCTCGAATTGCAAGTTCTTCAAAATAATTGGATAATTAGTTTGAGTTTGTGCTGCAATCCGTAACATAGATAACTTTTACACACATTAATGGAGTTGCTTGAAATGTATAGATCAAAATAATTGGTTAATTGGTGAAGGAGAAACTGAAGAACAAGAAGATGAGGATTTGCGTTGAAATGGAGTTGACTGTATTCTTCCTCTGTACTCTCTAATGGCAGTTTGAGGTTTGTATGCAGTGGTGCCGACAGTGAGGCTGTGGTTTCATCGGTGTGCAAATGGATGACTTTGACAGAGGTGATGTTTTTGTGATCAGGTGGAGGGTGGATGACTGGAGGGTGATTTGGCCGGAAGGAGTGGTGGTGGTGTCGGCGATTTTGGTGGAAACGATTGGTGATTTTGTGGGGTGGGGGTAGGGGGATTTGGGTAAGGGCTAGAGGTTTTGGGTTTGCGAAGATGATAATTTATTTGAGTGATACTACAATAATATAATTGTGTAGATAATGGTCTACATAATTATAAGTGACATTGATCAAAACCTTCAAATCAAATATGACACTTTCACAACAACGACAAGATGGTTGCCACATCACATTATGTCATTCATTGTGTACATTTATTATGTACACTTAGCATTTTTCAAATTATTTTTCTTTTATTTCTTTTATTACTATTACTATTATTATTATTATTATTATTATTTTATTCTTTTATATGTAAAATATAAAGTTGCCCTTTTACCCTTTAAGAATTAGTCAAATGAGGTCAATTTTTTTTTTTTTTTTTTATAATCAACTAATGATTCCATCCATTTGGAATTCAAGTGCGAATTTTTGAAAGATTTGGTATCGTGAATGACACAAATGAAAAACATGGATCAAGTTTAAGACAAAATGAAAGGTTTGGTACCGTGTGTTAAGAGATAAAATCCCACATCGAATAAAGATATAAACATAATCCAACTTATAAAGGATTGGATTACTCCTCTTAATAAGGTTGATCTTTTAATATGGAATCTCAATTCTTAACATGGTATCAGAGCTCATTAATCTCTAACGAGCAATTCGATTCGGTTAAGATTTCAAAAATGAGTATACGGATTTCAAGATTGATCTGCTCAAATAAGCCACCATCTTGCGGTGACATGTTAAGGGATAGAATTACACATCGAATAAAAATATAAACATAAACCAACTTATAAATGATTGTGTTACTCCTCTTAATAAGGTTGATCTTTTAAGATGAAATCCTAATTCTTAACACCGTGATTGCAATCCTGACCATATTTTATGAGGATAGTATTCCCTAAATTCTATAACATGAAAAAATATTTCACCAGGATTGTGGCATTGAAGATATTGGCAAAAAAATAGGGATGGCTCAATACATAAATTTTCATCGGTTGAAATTAAGAAGAATAGATGTACTCTTTTTTTTTTGTTCAAGTTTTGCCTCATTGGATTTTTTTAAACTATGTTTTGATGAGGCAACATTTTACTACAAATTTGTTGTACGTTTTCTCCTTCGTTTGGTATTTATATCCTATCAATTTTTTGCCAAACAAGGCTTCTAACGAGGCATTCAAGAGGGAGTCTTGTATTTTGTGAATGACTATTATATTTTGGTAGCCTTAAATGTACCTACAAATGCAGGGCTTTAGTTTTCAATAAATTGCATGTAAGAGTTAGATTATTTCTCAATTCTTTCATATTATTCGTTATTTTCTCTTATTTTTATAAAATATTTCATATTTTTATTGATATGACTAAACAAGTACAATATAAAGTATTACTTGTAAATTCTTCAATATGTTGTATTACAAGAAATGATGTAAAAAACAATACACTCTAATTCACTTTATTCGTGTCCACCCTATTGTTGACCCTAATTACAATACAGTGGACCATGTTATTGTTGCTGTCCTAAGATTTTGATGCTAGCTCCCATCAAAATGTCCAAAATCAGGGAAGACAAGGCTTTCAGTGTAGGTACCAACATAAAAAACATAGCCATTAGTATCAATTTCAATACATTCATTCAAGGGATGAATTTCATGAAACTGCAATGGCTTGTACATCACTATACTAAACCCATTCTTCAGTAACACTCCACCATTTTCTGAAACAAAAAAAGGACTCGTGTTAATATGCATCTTGAGTTCCAAATTGTTTGGAACTTTAACCAATTTAGTCCAAGATTCTTCCACTTCATATTCTTTCATCACCCAAATATCCTGGTGTGTAAAATGTAGGCATGACACACAAAGCTGTCCAGCTGAAACCACTAGCAATGAATTCACATGACCTGTTTCGTACTTGGGTTTTGCTACCATCTTGTATCTATCGGTCGTCACGTTGTATGCAATTATAGACCAATCCATTGGATTACCATTGGGATATAGTGTCCAATGGATAGCTCCATTGACAAATACACCAGAGTCAGAAAAAAGGAAGCCGGCTGGTCCATCGATAATTCTCCATGAATTAGTTTTTGAACTGTACACCTTAACTTGATTTTCAAATTCATCCGAGACAAGATTTGTCCAAGAAAATTCTACAACTTTGTAATCATTATTGGATTCATCGTAACCAAACCCGTACTCCCTGGCAAGACTGTTACTCGTACCAGAAATGGGTAATTTTCTGGATTTTCTCGTAGTTGGGTTGAAAATAGTAACAATTCCTGGCTCCAAAACTACACAAATCAACCCATTACAAGAGCCCACAATCCGTACTAAACGGTTTGGCTCGGATAAAGGATTATATATCGGAACAGTATCCATAATCGGATTTTCATCTATTTCAGGGTAAAAAGAACAAGTGTAGAGAATATGAAAAGCTGAATCGGAGGTAAAAATTAGTTTATTGTGGTAGTATATATTGTTATTAGTTGAAATTTCGAAATGGGTTTTGATGAATCTTGGACTGGAGATTAAAGATAGCCATGACCTTGAAACGCACCTGAATTTCAGAAGGGATTTCACGGGTAGTCTCAATAATATTTCTGTGATCATTGCTTGAGGAAGATTCGGCAAAGGTACTGAATCATGGGTCGGACGGATAGTCCCTTCTAACGGTGTACGCTTTCTTGAGTTTTGAGTTGACATGGACGATACTAAGAAACTTATCTTCTTTCAAGAATTATACTATTTAGAACTAAGATTAAGACGCACAAATATGAAAACAAGAGCTTATATAGCCATTTTATAATGGTTTTTGGAACTTTGGAACTATGAATTGAAATTGACAGGCACCAATCAGTGGGTGGTTTCTTCTACATGTAACTTGGTAGAAAACACGGCGTTCCTTGATTTTGTCAAATCCACACGTTATATTCTAGGGGATTCATTTAAGAGGCTTAGTCAAATCAATTATTAGTTTAAAAAGTTCAACAACCACGTTTTATTTTTTTTGATACCCAGGTCTCCCAACTTAGTCAGACTAAATCCTGGACCTCTAGCCACCGGCCCCTCAGCGACTCGAGGAAGTAAACTGCGGGTTATGCCCTTGTTGGCTCCCAAGTTCCTGCATTCTTTATTCTCCTGACCCCAAGAGAGCTCTCCTCACTGCCTTCCAGTCATTGCCTTACTTCCAAGACTCGTGCCTTCCAGGATTCCAACTTTCCACACTGGGGTTGCAAGCCCACAAATGCAATTGTTCCACTAACTCGATGTGCCCCGGGGGGCAACAACCACGTTTTTTAGTTAGAAAGCATCAAGATACCAAAAAATGAAAAATACAATTTGTAAATGACTAAAATATCATTTTATACAAAAAGATATTATTGCCCTAATTCCTCTTTCCTATTTCTATTTAGCCCTAAATCAATTGTGGGTTCCATTTCTTCTTGCAGGATGTCATTATGTCAAATTTTCTCCCTTCTTTATCATTATCTTCTCTCTTTCATGAAATCCTAAAATCAATTTTGGGTTTCTTCTTGGTTAGAGGCAGCCTATGTGTTGAAAATCTTAGATTGCTTGAATTCAAATTCTAGGTTTTTTTAACCTCTTTGTCCTGATAAATCTACTAATATGTACTTGATTTTTTGAAAATATGGTTATTTGAAGAATCAATTGCTCATATCCTTGGGTTCTTGGAAGGTTCTTGGAAGTGGAGGCCATAAGTATGTAATGAAAGTACTTTTTATATTCATTTCTTATTTGTGGGTGCCCATGGAGGTTATGACATGATTGGAAATGCCACTGTTCTTGCTGGTCCAAAGGTGGTGAATGTTGGAGCTTTGTTTACATTAATTTCGCCCAAGCCTGAAATTATTGCTGCAGTTGACGATATAAATTCTGATTTTAGCATTATTAAAGACACAAAGTTGAACGTCTTCTTGCATGATTCAAATTGCACAGGGTTTCTTGGAATTGTTGAAGGTAATAATTGTACATTTCGTGAATGCAGTAAATGCAAGAATAATGGTCATATACCCGTTCCACTTGCACAGGCCAAACATAACAACATTGGCATCGTTCCATTACAAATTTATAATCATTGAAATTCCTCCAGTCTGAAACATATTTACAACGACAGTGATATCGTTTATTTTCAAATGTAAAGATAATGATATCGTTCTGGATCAAAATGCCAAAATAACAAAACGACATTAAGTTCGTTCCAATACAAATTTGACGTCATTGAACTTGTTCCTGTTCAAAACATAACTGAAACGATTTTGAGTCGTTCCAGTTCAAAATATAACTCTTGGGTAGTAAACAACTCAGAGGCGTACACGCCAAGCAGCTGGTATTGAAACTTAAGGTTGTAATATTGTTGTAACTTGTAGTTTTATGATTTTGTAGTTATTCGAAGCACAAAATGATTTGTTAGATTTTGTAGTCAATGTGTCATTAAAACCTTTTTGTACTACTGATTCCATTTTTTTTTTCTAGATTAAAGGCAAACAACGTTTGCATCGTCAAATTAATGTAAATGTCGTTCAAGTACAAAAATGTACTCATTCGAAAAATGATAGTGAAATTGTTCTTGAGACACAAAACGATATAGAAGTTGTTTCAGTATGAAAATTACACTGACTAACATAACGATATTGAAATCGTTCCTGAAACAGAAAATGATTTAGATATCGTTTCGACATCAAATACACATTGCTTCACTGATTTTCATAACGACATTGATATCGTTCATGAGTCACAAAATGATATAGATGTCGTTTCAATACGAAAATTGCACTGATTAACATGACGATATTGAAATCGTTCCTGAAACACAAAACGATTTACACATCGTTTAATAAGAAATAGCACTGCTTCACTGACCTTTTCTTTATAGTGTCAAACTCACGAAATAATGTAACGACATTCATATCGTTTTAGTACAAATTTGACGAGTTCGAAATCGTTACAGTTCAAAAAATAACAACAACGACATTAATATCATTTCCTTTCATTAAAAACGACATCCATATCGTTTCAAATAAAATCATAACTAAAACAACACTTATGATGTTTCCTTTCATATCAAATGACAATGATATCATTGTAGTGTTAAACCCACAAAATAACGTAATGACATCATATCATTTCAGAACAAATTTGATGAGTTTGAACTCGTTTCCGTTGAAATCGTAACTAAAACGATATAGATGTCGTTTCTTTGTACTGAAACGACAATTATATCGTTGTAGTGTCAAACACAAGAAATAACATAACGACATCTATATCGTTTCAGTGTAAATTTGACGAGTTTGAGATCGTTACATTTCAAATAACAACTACAACGAATTTGATATCGTTTCCTTTCATTCAAAACGACATTCATATTGTTTCAGCTAAAATCATAACTAAAACGACATTTATGTCGTTTCTTTTCATATCAAATGACAATGATATCGTTGTAGTGTTAAACCCACGAAATAAAGTAATAACATCCATATCGTTTCAGAACAAATTTGACGAGTTTGAACTCGTATCAGTTGAAAACATAATTAAGACGACACTAGTGTAGTTTCTTTTCATATCAAACGACAATGATATCGTTGTAGTATTAAACTCACGAAATAACGTAATGACATCCATATCGTTTCAGTACAAATTCGACGAGTTTGAAATCGTTTCAGTTAAAATAGTAACTAAAACGACTTAGATGTTGTTTCTTTTCACATGAAACGACAATTATATCGTTGTAGTGTGAAACATACGAAATAACATAACGACATCCATATCGTTTCAGTGCAAATTTGACGAGTTCGAAATTGTTTTAATTCAAATAATAACTATAACGACATTTATATCGTTTCTTTTCACGTAAAACGACAACTATATCGTTATACTTAAAAATGACAATTCAACTGTACACGGCCACCCGACATACATCTGTCATACGTAGGACAATAAAAATAGGTCATCAAGCGAGTTGGATCTCACTCAACAGAAACAATGGGAACATTTGTGTTCCATAGTTGTCTACCACCTTTGAGTTTCAATAGAAAAAAATATTCCAATTCGGTCTTTCCGAGCCATTCGAGTACTATCAACCCACTTCATGCCCTCTTTCGATTATCATACATATGTCGGAGGTATGTCGAATGACGTTGACGGTCTAATCGTCATTTTTAAGCATAACGATATAGTTGCTGTTTTATATTTAAAGAAACAATATCAATGTCATTATAGTTATTATTTGAACTGTAACGATTTCGAACTCGTCAAATTTGTACTGAAACGATATGGATGTCATTATGTTACTTCGTGTGTTTTGACACTACAACGATATAATTGTTGTTTCATGTAAAAAGAAACAACATCTAAGTCATTTTAGTTACAATTTTAACTTAAACGATTTCAAACTCGTCAATTTTGTACTGAAACTATATGGATGTCGTTACGTTATTTCGTGGGTTTAACACTACAATAATATCATTGTCGTTTGATATGAAAGAAACGACATCAGTGTCATTTTAATTACGTTTTCAACTGAAACGAGTTCAAACTCGTCAAATTTGTTCTGAAATGATATAAATGTAGTTACGTTATTTCATGGGTTTGACACTACAAAGATATCATTATCATTTGATATAATATTCAACTGAAACAAGTACAAACTCTTCAAATTTGTAATGAAACGATATGGATGTCGTTACTTTATTTTGTGGGTTTGACACTACAACGATATTATTGTCGTTTGATATGAAAAAAAATGACATCTATATAGTGGAAGGACCTGGGATGCAATTACTTGGAGGATTTAATTGAATTTTAAAGTAAAAGTCATCCAAGAACTCGCCTAAGCCTATAGAGACGACACACACCTAGCAATTACTGAGAGGCACTGAGAGTAAGCAATTACAGAGAGCGCACTCCCTTAGCATATACTGGGTGCACGCCCCTGTATGAAGAATGACTTAGATGTCCTTATGTATAGTCATAACGACTTCTATGTCGTTAAAAACATTAGTGAAGCAGTGTGTATTGGATATTGAAACAATATCTGAGTCGTTTTGTATTTTAGGAACGATTTCAATATCGTTATGTTAATTAGTGCAATTTTCGTATTGAAATGACATCTATATCGTTTTGTGACCCAGGAACGATATCAATGTCGTTACTAGAATGAGTACATTTTGTATTAGAATGACATTAAATNCCCAGGAACGATATCAATGTCGTTACTAGAATGAGTGCATTTTGTATTAGAATGACATGAAATACTTTATATCACAGGAATGAAGTACATATCGTTACGTGAATATGCATTATATCAACATCCCGAATATGTACAATATGTAAAGTTGAAAGATATAAAAGGGCACGAAAATAGGTAAATTTCAATTATATTCAATATCCATAATCTCAGTTGCAAATACACTAACTAGTAGTTAGGCAACATCCTAGAAATATCGACATTTATAAGAATAGCAACTACTCCAGCAAAAAGGACAAAATAATTACAAAATATCAATAAATATAATAAAACACAATCTAAGGCTTGAAGTCTCATGCCAATAACTCTGCAGCCAATTTCTTCCGCCATATTGGTACATAATCCAATCGAATTGCATTTACATCCATATTCGTTTACAGAAATTCTATGTATTTCAGTGTAAATATCCCACAGCCAGATCTACAAAATAATTGTTTAGTTATTGTATTACTTTTCAACATTTATAATAATATAGTACTATCAATTATGAAATTAGTCAATCTTCCATATTCAATTGTTGGGGAACATCTACACTTTCACAAATTTGAACTTCTTCGTGCTATATTTGTCTTCACTTGTGACATGAAATTTTATCAATATTGAAATAACCTCATGTAGAGGTAGAATGTAAGCTTCTAACACTGCACTACAAATGTGACCCTTCAGACTATCAAACATAAAAATTGTTGGTTCCTCCAAGTCAATTTGAACTATGAACTAATGGTTGCCGGTACAGTAAGGAATATACAAATGTCTGCAGTCCTTCCAAGGTTTATTGAGCTCCTGAGTAGCCCCTCTCACATAATTGATCAAACTCTTCTTAAATTGAGCTCTTTACTCGGTTGTAACTGGCCATGTGCATTGACAACAAATTGATAGAAGAAAGTATCCAATATGCAACAATCTTGTCGAAATAAATTGGAAAATTTGAAAGCCCTTTCCCGTATCTTGTATAGAGCCTCGTTCATAATATGCACAAAGGAACTAATTATTACAAACTGAATTCTTGTGTAACATTATCGTAAAATCATTAAAGTTGTATTACTTACATTGCCAGTAATCCAACCATCCTCATTCAGAAGGTCGATCAAATTTTTTTGCTTGAACATCATAAAATTGCAAAGATATAACTTCACTGCGCATACAACAAAATCAGCACAAAGTTATATTTATGTAATAATATCATTATTTTCACATGTAATTCCAATGATGTATAATAATTTACCCAGAAGATGCAGTTTCCATCCATTTGCAAAGAGCCTCAACCTTCACAGGATCCATTTCTCGATAAAGATCATATACATCAATGTCCGACAAATTTCTCCTCTTTGTCGGGTCCGTGAAGGGAGAACACAATAAGCGTACTTTTCTCTTTGGACAATACCCTCGTCCTTTCGGTGAATCACATCCTATCTCCTCAATTTGTACACTGTCGCTTTTATGTTGCAAGTACCAACAATGATAGATCTAGGATTTTTTTTAAATTTGGAGGTAATAACATGAAGCTGAACATTAATTTGTTTTTTACATACCTTGAGTGGATTCATTCGCATCCACCTCATGTTTCTCAGGCATCACAAAATCAGTGATGTCTTTCTCTACGTCGGGATACTCCTCCTCTACCATAGTTTCTTTTCCAACACCTTCTTTGACCATATTTTCCTTTTCTTCATCCTCCATATTATCCGTATATCCAACCTCAGCTCCATTCCCTTCTACATTCTTTCTTCTGAGCTCTTCTTCTAACTTTGGGTCCTTCTCAAATTCTTTCACTTTTTTTTATCTGCAAACACATCCATCACATCATCAAACCCAGCCTCCCTTTCCAACCTACTATTCGGTTCATATTTTGGTACATAAGCTGTGTTACTAGTGGCACATCAAATTCACTAGTCTTTGAATGGAATCGACTCGACATAGCCAGTTGAACCAACATGTTAACCTTTTCCTCCACCCGATCAAGTCGAGTTGATATGACTGCTTGTAGCCTTTTCTCAGTTTTTTTCCATTTTCGTTCTCAATAAATCCGTTATGTTGACCTCATGAGATACTGGTGGTGGTTAAGATGCTTTGGGAGAGTGTTGGTGGAATGCATGATGTGGTTCGACATCATGCTCAGCCTCATCTCCTTCGGAATGGTGTGAAGCACTCTCATCTTCTCCCACAATCGGTGTCAACTCTTTCCAATAGACCTCATCAAGTTCGAGTTCGAGTTCAGCGGGAATCATGAGGAAGTGTGTGGGAGCCACATGGGGGGTCCAGCACTGGCTCAGAAAGTGCTAAGGTAGGGGTACTATTAGCCAACATTGAAAAAATATGCGGTACAATTTGTGAGAAGATGTGACAATTGTCAGCATTTTTTCTCCATCCAAAGGCAGTTATCGCAAGAGCTAACTGTGGTATCCAGTCCCTAGCCATTCGCCATGTAGGGGTTGATTTGATAGGCCCCATGCGAAAAGGGAAAGGGAGTGCAAGTTATGCAATTGTCGCCATTGATTACTTCACTAAGTGGGTTGAAGCTGAACCATTGGCGAAGATAACTGAAGTAAACACTTCCAAGTTTATCTGGAAGAAAATCATCTGCAAGTTCGAAATTCCACACTCGCTCGTGATAGATAATGAACGACAATTTGACAATAGGAAGGTAGGGACTTGTGCGAACTAGGTATCAAGAAATATTTTTCTTCCCCTCATCATCCCCAGGCAAATTGTCAGGTTGAGGCAGTTAACAAGACCATCAGAACCTCTTGAAAAAGAAACTTGATGCGTCCACAGGGGTGTAGGTGGACGAGCTCCCCCATGTGTTATGGGTAATTCGCACCACCAGTCAAACTGTGATGGGGAAAAACACCTTTCTCCATGGCATATGGGACGGAGGCCATGAGCCCGGTCGAAGTAGGTCTTCCCTCGCCTCGCCACCTGCACTTCAACGAAATAATAAATGATGAGCTGAGGCGATGTGAACTCGATTTTCTTGAAGAAAGGAAAGACGACTCACAGATAAAATTGTCCTCCAACGAGAGAAAAATGACGGGATACTACAATGCCAAAGTTAGGAAGAGGTCGTTTAAGAGGGGGATCTCGTGTTGAGGTAAGTCTTTATTTCTTCTAAGGAGCCTTGTGTGGGCACACTAGACCTAAATTGGGAGGGCCCCTACCGTATATCAGGTGAAGTGAGGCCATAGAATTTCCTAATTAAAAACCTGGATGGAAAGATGCAGCCCATCCCTAGAATGTAGAGCACTTGGGAATGTATGACCAGTAATATCATGATCATTGCTTGTATATACACTTGATCAGTACAACTGTTTGTTTTCCAATTCTTGCACGAACATCTACAATGATAGTATGATGAGCTTATACGTTATTACACAAGATTAATTTTGGCAAGCCCATAGGTTGTTAATTCAATTAAGTATGATGACCTCATGCGTTGTTATTCAAGGTTAACTATGGAGAGCAGATACGATATTAATTTAATTAAGTATGACGAGCTCATACTTTATTACACAAGGTTAATTATGACAAGCCCATATATTATTAATTCAATTAAGTATAAGAATCTCATACGTTGTTATTCAAGGTTAATTATGGCAAGCCCATATGTTTTTAATTCAATTAAGTACAAGGAGTACCTATCAGTCCAGTACTTATGTTAAGTCTTCACAGCCCCCTGGACCTCAGCAGGAAACATTTCCATCATGGTGGGAGTTACCTCGTCCGACTTTCCTCTCAGAAAATTATGGGCCTTCCCTTAAGACGGGGCACTCCTAGCCTCCCTGCCTCACCTCCACTTTACGAGGCTCACCTCCTTCTCAACATTCTCTTCCACATCAACAATTTTAACGGATGAGATGGCTCTGCCTCAATATGATGACGAAACGATTCCACGAGAGTTATCTGTTACTTCAACGGAGGAGAATGCTCGGTATTTCTTGTGAGAACTAGTTCTCTTCTGAGGCCGCTCTGCAGATGGGGGCGGGTTCATCTTGGAAAGGCAGACCAGCTCATCCTGCTAATTCTTATACGTTGAGGAAGTTGAGTTCATTGCCTTTTTATTTTTCGCCTCTCTCAGGCTCCTCATAAAGAATATATCAGGTTTGACATATTCTTTCTTGTCATGTTGACCTACAAGTAGGGATGAGCCAATTAGTAGCCATCTTAAAAGTTCGGCAGAATTACTAAAATGAATGGCTAGAAGCTGTTTTTACCTTTGGTAGCCATTAGTTGATGTGTGACGAAGAGATTGTGCTTTCCAAGCACGTTCTTGAAGTACATCTTCTCTAAGGCTAGCTCGTAAATTGCTTTGATAATTGCCCACTCAGAAGGCTCTAGCTCAAATCGATCGACTGTAGCTGCACAAGGCATACATTAGAAACAGGAAATAAAGAAGTAAAGAGGCATGAAATAAAAGTATTTCAGCCAAGGTCGGACTCACTATACTTCTGGTATTGGGTCGGCATGGTTATCTCTGGGATCGCATCACCCTCTACTGTTTGCTAGAGATCCCTAACCCAAAACCCAAAGGACTTCCAGTTCTTTATGGAGGTCGAAGTCCCCTAGAAGAAGGAAGAATGCAAGCCCCAATGGATGCAGTACCACTCCTTACAGTCGCTTTCCCCGCTAGAGGCTCGAGGTTGGAAAAGGGTTTGGAAAACGTGGGGAAGCATGTCCTCGCCAAGAGTGACCTCCTTCTAGAGAAGGAAGGCCCCTGCAATTGGCTCCATGCATTGGGCACTAGCTGGGTATGGGCTAGATTGTAGTGCCTAAGGATATACCTAAAGAAGGGGTGTAGAGGTAGTTTCATTCCCCACTCAAAATCGCCTCGATCACCTCCACACACCCCTCCCTTAGGAAGCAGGCCCTTTCCTCAAGGGTTGGAACAAACATTTCTACAGTATCAGGAATCATATATCTCTCTCTAAAAGTATTTAGCTCGCTTTCTTTTACGTCACTTGGCCACAAAGAGGCCTCCCACCTAATGTTATAATCGATAGGGCCCTCCTGCATCATCCACGCACTATGAGGGCCCTCTATGGCCTCCATAATCCTTTCAGTAGGAATTATGGGAGGTAAACTGGTTTCGACATAGATCATTGTCATATCTACACCCTAAAGGGACCTGCCTACCGTATTCTTCTTTAAAGAAGAGGCCATTTCACGAGATTAAAGGTGGATATGCAAAACATCTTGGGCACTTACACAACTTCAGACATCGGGAAGTGGAGAAAGCGAAGATGGTTGCCGAAAAAAAAAGCCAAGGAGGTGTTGGAGGAATTTTAGGGAATTTTTAGCACTTTGAAGGTTTTTAATTTTTGCAAAGTAAAGAAGAAAGAGAAGGTAAGGATTATGCCTTTTCTATATACAGAAAGGTCGAACCCCCACCGTAGGATCAACATTCACGACAATCTTAGCCATACATTTGCAGTCCCATCCAACACGTTAAACCCAAAAGGCGCATGTTCAATATTCAAATCAAAGGCTCAGATGAAGCTGTCACCTACACGTGTCCCCAAACTCAAGTAACATGCACCAACTGTAACAGTCACCATCATTGCGCATTAAATGCGCACACAATGTGAACTTTGGAAACCGCCATAACACTAGCTATTTTACCTAGGGAACTAACATTCTCTTCAAATTATTAGAGCACACTACCCAATGTGCTTCAACTTCATCAAATTGGCTTGCCCTATGCAATAAAGCCATCGCCTCATGTAATTTAGCCTTATCACAGGTTTCAACTTTATTGAAATGGCTCGCCATTTACGATAAGGGTACCGCCTCATTAGATCTAGCCTTTTGCAAGTGATGTCCTTGTTCTTCAAACTCGAGTTGTTGTTACGACCACGTCCTCTTGCTTCTTCAAACTCGAAAGTCTATGCATTATGTGAACAATCATACTTGGACTTTAGGGACCGTTGATATGCCTCTCTACACGAGGACTCCTACGTGGTCTCAACCATCCTATGTGGCAAATGGCTTGACAGTCCCATGCCCTATACACTAACATGAGGTGAAACAGGATCGACCCTCAAGTGCGGACGACATGTTTTCCCCCGCAAGGCGAAGCTGGATCGACCTCATTACACAAGGACCCCATGGGAAGAGCCGGTCTAGGATAAGGCAATGAAGAGATCTTAAATAGATCTTGTATTATGTGATTGACAAGATAACTCGTTACCATTGCCGTCACCGCTAGCCTATTTGATCAAGTCCAAGGCCGCAAGCTAGGCCTTATGGATACAAGTATTAAGGTTGTGACTAGTTGATGTCTATAACAAGAAAGGTCAGTCATTTGGATGAGGGCACGTGCGTTGTCATCCAGTGACCTCCTTTAAATCTTGCCCAGGTATAAAAGCTCACATTTAGTGCAATCCTAAGGTAATGCGAGTTTAGACTCTCAAAACTATAATCTTTCTACTATATCTTTTACTTGTTTTTCCCAAAGTCGACCCCCTTTAAATATTGGAGGCTCACATTTAAAGCTCTCCCACAGTCATATACCTATTTCTCCAACTAACTTGACCACCGGAGTGCGTACGACCAACTCTACCCCCATCGGAGAAGGCCACGAATGACTAACGGTTCGTCCAAGTGTGCATGAAACAAGCTTGCGTGGACGTAAGAGACATTGAGATTTGTTGGCCACATCATTGGTACATTTTTTTGGGGTCAACAGCTTACGTGCCTAGTAGAGATGTGATGTATCAGAGTTTTACCTTGTGGCTTTCCTTCGACCATTACTAGAACATTTGTATCGCTGACTACCACAGACCATCAATAAGAAATGTCTATACAGAAGATGCATTAGATAAGTTAATATAATATAAATCAACACAGATAGGACAAAAAGACACCTTCACTTCAAGGAAGGAAAAAAACTAAGACGCCTAGATAGTAAAATGTTATCCCTTCGCAATTCTGAAAGCTAAGCAAAGTCGTAAAGCTAGCTAACTATGCTCAAGCAAAGTAATAAAGAGCTTATATGCATCAGATTCTTACACTTTAATTTTTAACAAGGATTCTATTCATCCTAGTCTTCAATCGGTTGACGAGTGTTACTAAAGGCAGACAAACACTCTAGAGACTTTAGGTCCTATGGTGTAACCCCTCTTAGGTTAGAAACCATTCCAACCTGAACAAATTGGGTATTTCTATTAACATAAAAGGATAAGTAGTACATTATGTATAGGAAGAACTTCTTACATCAATAATGGATATAACATAGGATAAGTAGTTTATAGACCTAGATTTCATGATTTATTTGGCCAGCCTAGCTAAGCCTTCGAGAAATAGAGTATTGACTATGTTCTTTATTATTCCATAAGGAAGGAGCATACAGTGGAACCAATGAACTATTTCGAATCTTTTGTGCCTAAGCCCATTAGGTCAGCCAAGTGTTTTTTCTCAAGTTAAGGATGTTTCGAATATCAAAGTTATAAATCCACCATCAAAAAGAAATGGTGGAAGCTCTATATTTGATATTATGATCGAACTTTGCTTGCCATTCTTTTCTGGCTTACTATCGATTTGGCTTTTCTTTTGAAAGGCTTATTCTTCTTCCAACTCGGATGTGTATAGAGTCTTTCATAGAGAAGTTCTCGCCTATTGAGAATGATGGGTTCAATGAAAGAATTTATCTTCTTCAATATGAGGATGATCGACATTGACTAAGATTTGGGTTTCAAATATATTTTCTTGGGAAAGAGGAGAATGGCTATTTTGCCTATATTAACATAATCCTATTTGAAGTAGGTAGAGCCTTTGTCATGAAAGTCAATCAAGTTGCCACTCTTCCTCTTTATAGTGGAGTTTCGCATCTTTCCTTAGCCAACCACAATCTCTGGATTTTTATACTATTTTTCTTACTAGTTGTGTTTGTTTTCGTTATTGGTGTTTGCTGTCGCAGGCACCCAAAAGTAATACCTTAACCTTTAAAACTAATGTAGTAGTGGAAATAAGGGTCGATCCCACGAAGAATATGTAATTCAATATTTTATTCTTCGTACACTGATTGGGGGGGTTTTTCTATGTAAACAATTGTAAATAACGCA
>CAIGRT010177177.1:0-14678 GCA_903798405.1 Fraxinus platypoda
CGGTCGCCCCCCCCAGCCCCCCCCCTAGCTCCATCTCTGGTTGTATTAGCATCATCCATTTTCATATTACTTTGTCTAGTTTTCTGCCCGAGTTGTTCGGCAATTGTATGTGGCATTTTTTTTTTTTTGTTAAGTAGCAGCCACCGTCGTGGTGATACATCCATATGTTTTGTGCTCGAGATCATGCATATTTAGCAGCACGTCGGCTTGAATTTGTAGTGCAGTATATGTTCCCGACTGCTACATATTCAAGTAGCAGATTAACATCCAATATCATACAATAGTTATCATCAGCCCCTTTATAAAGTCTATAAACATGATAGAGAAATGAAAACTGGACGGTAATTAGCACATGAAAATGCCTGCCAAACTCATTTGGCCGAACTTTAGGTTGGGAGAAAATCTGACTTGGTACAACTTCTGTAGATGATTCCGCCATGCCATTTTAGCACACTTAGGACCCACTTATCAACTTGAAGACAGTAATTCCCACCAATGGATTCGAGACAAGTAAAGGGATAAAAACCAAAGTTGTACAATAATGAATGGTATGCCATTACAGCTAATGTTATGGTTACTACATTTTTCAAGTTAAGAGTTGAAATCAGATGCCATTTACAACGTGGAAGATCGTCAAACAGTAATCATACGTACACTTGAATCGTATAAAACCACTTGATAATATTTATTACTAGCATTTCATCAACCATGCTTAATTCTTTAACCATGTCCTTCCACTGATTTTGTCCCATCACAATCTCATGTCTATTTGATGTGGTAAATGTTGATAGTAGTATGAAATAACATGACATAACACAAAATGAAAATAGTCAACATAACATTACGACTTACAAATTTAAGTTTTTATCAATGTTGTTATCTTGGGAATTGAATATAAAATGAGTTGATGATATATAGATCGAATTAGACGAGGGATACGGATGTGTAAACGAATGACTATCCCCGTGGCCCTATAGTGAATAACAACGTCAATAATGAAGTAACTTAAAAAAGAACAAATGAAAATGCTATAATAAATGTACTAACCATCAAGAGTTATGAATATGCGATTGGTGAACACGTGGAAGATTGCCCTCGTTGAGATGCATCAACATTGGATGCACCCACTGGTATAATGCTATGCATCGCTGTTGGTCGCTTCCCTTTGCATGTTGAAGGTGCTTGCATGTACATCTAAAATGAATGAGAAATATTTTTAGTATTCCATTTAAGTTTAGAGGAAAACAAATAAATATACCTTCATCTTGATCGAAGTCAACTCCAAAGGGCTCTTCCTCCGAAGTTTTCTAGGCGCGCCCTTTCTCTTTGTTGATTTAGGATCTCGTACACTCACGCTGCATGTATTTTCTGAACTAGTAGACTGAGATCCTAACTGAATAGTATGCTGAGTAAAGATATTGCTTCCACTACTCCATTTTGTCATCGAAAGCTCTTTAGATTGAATTTATATCCACTCCATTATCACACTGGTCCGAGCTTTATTATCTGCCACCTCGACTAAAGCTTGAAACATATTGTCATACCTCAACTGTCCCGAAGTACTAACCAGCTCGTTGTATTTTATTACTATCCTCGTGCACGGTCCACTGACATCTCTCTTCCACTTACGTAGTATATACCTATCAGGTAGTACATTGACGTCGTTACGGATCAATATTGCGATCACATGCCTGCAAATGATTCCTCGAAACTCGAACAAGTGGTGTTGCAAACAATTTCACATTTATATCTCTGGAATGAGACAAAATATTTACTTTTTACGTCAATCGACGCAAACGACATCCTCTCGTACCTCATATATCGTTCCAAAACATCCCTTCGAAGCAGATATAAGGTTGCAGTAAACATTACTGTGAACTCATCTTGAACTTCTTTGAATTTTGAAATTGTGTATAGTGTTTGAAATTGATTTTTCATTTCATATGTTATTGGACATGGTACCATTTGAGAGAACGACTTGAAATCAGCCTGGAACTGCTTCTCCACCTTGTTCCTCAATGCTCGTTTATACTGTTCAATGAACTGCTTCAACGATGTCTTCGAATGCACATACCCATCGAAAAATACATTCATGCTCTCACTCCATTGTGTTGTTAACATCACAACCCAAAAATTTATTTTTAAAAAGCAAGGGACCCAATGACCTCTTTTCTCATACAATCCCCACAACCATTCGTTATCATACAACTCAAATGTTTCGTTCATTGATCCCCAACCTTGTTCAAAATCTTCAACCGTCTGAGAATCATACACAGTACATGTATGCCAAAAATATTGAATCCTTATCGATGTGGTATCTAAGGTTTTTGGGAAGCTTCTTCAAAATGTACCACAAGCACCATCTATACTTGTATTTGGAATTGCATTGCCCTGTCTTAATTGGTAATTATTCCATGCAGAGCTTAACTGGCATACACTTAAGCCACGTCATGAAAAGCCACACAAATGCATTCGTGTTCTCATTCGAGACCAAATCACAACCAAGCAGTGTTGATTGTCTGTAGTAATTGACGTCCCGAACTCCTTATATGTTTCCTTACCTCGATTATTTGCCCAAAATACATTATTTAACCATGAATCGTCGTCCACATCCATACAGAAGTAAAATTCCCCACACAGTGCTTGCATATATGAAAGATATGGCTGTATTGCTGCTGCATTTCCCTCTCCAATGCTTAATCGCTTAACTTGATCAATGTAGTTAAAACAATCCTTTTCTATGCATGTCATATTTTCATATCCACCTGTTTCAATAGAATTCCAACCATGACATTCACTTCAAGCTTCCATTTCAAATGTGCACTCAATTCTCGATTGCAACTTGTTTGGTGATTGTGGTCGAGGTGTACTGTCTTAATTCTCCAGTAACCATGATGATCTACAGATGTAGAGATCCTGTCTTTACAACTTATCTGAATTGTTGGTTGCGGCTTCAAAGAACCGCTTGTGCTACCGCTTCTTCGACCTTCACGACTACATGTGAAAGTCACATATCACGCAGCTCCATCGTCGTCCTTTCTTGTATTCCTTTTCCTCACCAGAAAACCTACATTGTAAGCATATAATTTATAAAAATCAAAAACTTTGTTTCGTCCTTGAACTTCACGCCAACCTCTGGCACAATCGTTCTATCTCCTCCCAATGTTTCATCTTCAACTACAATCATATTCTATTCCACGTTGACTTTTTCGGATACCACAAAAGAATCATTTTCCACGTCTTCCGTCATCTATTCTCCAAGAACAAAATTGGCAGACACTTTTAGCAAAACATAGCTTCTCCAGAATTTCACATTTACTGCACAATAACGATTTCAACATAACCCTTGTTTGACATCCATTTTATGGAAGAATTTGATTTGGAATAGTGATTGATGGAAGAATGTGTGGTTAAAAAGTAAGGTAATTTTTTGGGTTTATGTGTAATATTATTTTTGATGGAAGAATGTGTGGTTAAAAAGTAAGGTAATTTTTTGGGTTTATGTGTAATATTATTTTATTGATAGAATGTGGTTGAAATGAAGAAAGAGAAAAAAATGAGAATGAGAATGAGAAAAAAAATGGATGTCAAACAAGGGCTATATATTGTGAAAACACATAGAAAACAATTTTTAGCTGAATAATGTTGTTCAACTCTCATGAAAAAAAATAAAAATAAAAAATTAGACTTCTATTCTTCAAAAACCAAGAAGAAAATGCCAAAAGGATATTCATAGCAGTACACTTCTCCACATATGCTAGCTATATTTGGTTTTGAAGTTTTTGTATTAGCATCATTTTTAACTCTTATCTCATCTTTTATTCCATTTACCAATTCAAATCCAGACGAAGAACATCAGAACAACTAGTGAAGCTTCGAGATTAACTCTCCAATTAAAAATCAGTCCATAGTTGACACAATTCATGAGTTGCATTCTGCTTAGACAAGCACACCAAACAAGAATGGGGATTGGGATGGGAGACAGTTAATTATTATGATGAGCCAGAAATGTTACAACTCTCCAGCTCCAGATTTATGCATCTGCAACTATATTGAACAACAAGACTAAAACACACTAATCATCATTGATTTCCTGCAAGACTGAGAGCCACTGTCCAACAAGCTAGTGAAACTCTATCACAAGCAGGTGTACATCCTCAGGTCAACAAACATGGTATGACCAAATAACAACATAACATGATCCTTCATAGTGGCAGCAGATAAACTGCATGGCTTGTTTGTAAGCGTGAATCAGGTTCATGTTTAATATTGTAAACGGGACCTTCATGTCAACTTTTAGAGTATATAAAATAATAAATTTTTTATTTGCTAAATTATATACATCAATGCAAGAAAAAAAAATTATATGCAAACATACATCACCGAACACTGCAAACTTCTCCTGAATAGCCTCTTGCAAGCGATCTTCAGCTTCATCTTCTGAAATTTCTGGATCAGAGAATCAGTAGACAATCAGATATAAGAATAAACAGTATTGCAGAGCAGGCAAGGGATTCATCATCAACAAGCAGTAAATAGATAAACCAACTTGCACATTTTGACAATGTTTTATTTTGAATAATTATAAAAAGGTTGAAAAACAAGTAAATAGCACATTTTCCCCAGCATGTTTAAATAGCCACCATTATACAAGATATTGTAGCAGACCTGTTGAAAACATCAAAACGTGGTGGTGGAGCCACACATCTAATAAATATTCATATGAAATGCATGGACTCGTGGAAAGCAGGAGAATTATTGCAGGTTGTCAAATCTCTATCATAACATGAAAATAACCTGGCTCATTCCACCACATCAAACAAAAGCTTCTTCAACTATCCAATACCTGCAACTGCGCCTATTGTTTTCTCCACATTTGGTAGACTCAGTTCTGTGCGTACACCTTCTCCACCCACTGCAGGTCCCCATGAAAAAGGACCAGCAGTCAAATCGATAAATGCCCACCTGAGATAAATGGTGCCAATGATTAAGAGTCAAAATCTAACCAACAACAGAAAAAATAGAGAGAGATACTAAACCTATTCTTTCCAATCCATGTATCCGTAAGACATTCGGCATGAAAACCACTAAAGTCGCCAGACTTCAAATCTTTCTCCAGAAAGAGCTTCAAATCTTCATTTTTCCCATTTAAAAACTAAGAGAAAAAGTTACCAAATTAGAATACTTCACCAACAAACGGCCAAGACCGTTGAGAATCTGACATTGTTGACAATGTGTTAGCAGGCATCCAGTAATCAAAGCAGAAAACCAGTATTTGCCTAATCTGGATGAGTTGGCAACATTATAAATTAAGCAAAGAGATATATACCTGCAAAACTTTGCTCTGAATGATATCAGCTGTGTCTTTCCCTTGATATAGCCTTTCAACGTTATTCAACACATCTATGCATCTATTGTACCATTCTATCTGGAAAGTATAATACCGTTATTCAATGCATCTTTGGCATCTATCACACCATTCTATCAATTGCTATGAGCAAAGCCAAGAAGTAAATGTGAAAATCATGATGATGAAAGCTTTTAAATCTTCACAAAAGATGGATGAGAACAATCGATGACAATGCTCTAGTCATTTGATAACATTTTCCTTTTCTCATTATAAATGTTGTGGAAATAAAAATAGACCAAACGGAGTGCAAATTCATGTACAACCCCTAATTTATTAAGAAAGAGGCTTAGCCCTTGTTTGAGCCCTATTCTACAAAAACTCATTTTTTTTCTCAAACTAATTTTCAACCGCACTTTCTTTCAAAAAAATAATTTCACACGGAACGGAAACCCAAAATTTTTCCCTACCACATTCTCCAAAAAAATCACTATTACAAAACCCATTCTTTCAAACAATGGGCTCAAACACACCCTTAGTATCTTTCTCATAAATACTATACAAAAAACTTTCACAATCCTTAACAAGAATGGAAGTAGAATCAGTCATTGAAAGAGTGACCAGCAAAAATCAGTGCTAACGTTTCCAAACTACAGAGCAATAAGCTATGTTGGTGAAGATGTACATTTTATAAAACACTTGCATATAAGAAAGTGTTCCTACATGGCATTAGCAATGGGCCTTTCAGTCAGATAAGTTTATTCAAAAAATAATACAATCAAGGAAGTTAATATCATTTTTTGCCTAAATTAAGAAGTTTACAAATTCATGTCAAAATAAATAAGCATAAAATTAATTATAGGGTACTAAAATGTTTCCCTATTGTATTTGACGCACTTAGATTCAGAAAATGTGTTTTGCTTCAAAATTCAAAGAAGGATAACCAACCGTGTCTGCCTCTTCCGTCACAGTCGAGGAAAACTTGGCCATTGGATGCTTTTCATACAATGGTCTTTTGATTTTATCAAGGGCTAAAAAAAGTCCAGATACAGAAGCTCATTAGTTGACATAGAAATAACTGAAAGAAAATATTTATCTATTCATGCCAAGAGGAAAGAGGAAAAGAGCCAAAGAAAAGTTCTACACGGTACAAACCGAGAACACTTTCAGGTATACTTCCAGACTGAAGAATTCTTGTTTGCAAGCCCTTGTTCTACAGAGAGAACATCTAGTTAGGACGGAATCAGCCCAATACAACATACAACGAAAACCTAGTGTCATGTTAATTAAAGATAATTCAGACTAGAATACTATACTGGACAACTGGAAAGGGAAGAATAACCAAATAAACCAGCAGAAAAGGTGTTATTTTACAAAATATAATAGAAAATGTAGAACATTTTGGATACAGTTAAATGTGAAGCACAAGAAAAGATGTATATGAATTTGGAAAACATAGAAAGCGTAGTAAATGTCAAACACGAACAATTGATATACGAGATATTACAAATCTTAACATGTACCTCCTTGAGAAAGTTTATTTCAGTTTCAGATAAGCCTCTCCTGCGAAATTAAGTAAGAGTTAGTAAAAATACCCAGAAAAAGTATCTAGAAAATCTGAAGGACCACTACATACATCAGAAAGATTCAATTTTCATCAGGGACGCCACATTTTCAGAAGATTGACATCATTTAGAGGTTGCAAACAGCATTAGGTTAGTACAAAAGCATTACCCACCTGTCCAACAATGTTTACTAAAAACTAAAAAGAAGTTGCCAGTCACACGGCTTGTAATTTTTGGTTTGTCAATATTCAGAAAAAAAATAGCACTAGAAAAAGATAAGATGCTCAGCATTGACTAGATATTCTTTCTTTCTTTTCTCTAGCTACCTCAAATATAATACGTACCAAAATATATCTAGGTATTAAAAAGTTAGAGTACAATCTCAAGCAGCAATTAGCAGATCTGGTTACCGGAACCTTGTCATATTAACCGATCTAAATTCTAAGGTGATAAAGACAAGTTTTACAGCCACATATTCTAAAAAACATTTAAGCTGACATAAATCACTCTTCAAAAACAAATACTCCCAAACATGTATTTAGCACGTGTAATATATCATATTAGCATTAGCCAAAATGACAGCAGTCATGTGCACTGAGTCACGAGTCTGCGAACAAATCAACACGTCAATATCAAAAAAATTATTCATACATGTCACCATATATAGCATAAAAAATATAATTACAGCAATCATTACACTCATAAATTACATATCTCAAATTTAACTTTGTTTTCTTTTATTTCCCGGGGGGGGGGGAGGGGGGGTGCTTTTTCTTTTTAACTTAGAACCCAAAGCTCAGTCCAGACAGATAAAAAAATTCTGTGCAGTAATATCCTATCTCAAAGGGCAATGCTTGAAGTTTCACAGGCCCCTGCCAGGCCACACACATCGGGAGGGGAGCCTAATTTTTTTTTTTAAAAAAACACAGGTGGGGTCGGCTGCACAGTGAGGGCCTGTAAGGTCCCTGTGAAATGAGCCCCTGTACTTGGGGAATAATCCTATCTCAAAGTCCAGAGGGAAAAATGAATAACAGTAGTGCATTTTCCAATAAAATTATAATAAAATAAATTCACCAACTCAATGACTCTGAATTTGAAGAACATAAATTAATTATGAATCCCATGAAACCCATTCTTATACAGTTACAGTTCTACCTTCTAGTTTGGCATAACATTAACTCAAATATAGAAGAATGCACTAGTTTTTGACTGCTTAGTATGATGTAGGACAATCCTATTGTGATAAAAGTTAGATAATTATAATAAAATGTTTAGTTGTAATAGGTTTTATCTTTTTATTCTTATCTCTTGTTTAGATTGGGATTAGTTTATTTCCTTTTAAAATGTAGTTTCCTTATTTTGTGTAGGCGATAAAGTAAATATAACCATTTAGGGAAATGTATAAAAAATTAAGATGCTAATTATTTTTAAAGGAGTCATAGCAAAGAGCTGCATATATAAAATGTTCAATGGATTGCAGTTAGGCAAGCATCCTACTAGGATCATTTAAATGAGTACAGATCAAATTTTTATACCATATTACTCATATCTGCCTCAAACCAGCATGCCCTTTGATTATCTAAAGTCATGGATAACAAATAAGAGAGTGCCAAAATCCCTTTGAGCTGCCAAAGTCCAAATCTGGAAGATAATATTAGACAGAGAATGTAACGACTCGAGTCTCTGTGCCCAAGCCGTACTGTAGCATTTGCCCTTTTACCCCTCACTCACGGCTTTCTATCACGTCTTCAAAAATTTGAATTCAAAACCTCTACCTTATGAGAGACTTACGTTGAATTCTGATACCAATTGAACATCCGTATCAAGTTGTTTATAAAACGTATTGTTCACTTTGGGACAACATCTCACGAGATTCAACTTAAATCTCTCAAAAGGCAGCGATCTTGATTCAAATCTTGAGAGACGCGAAACAAAGCCATGAAGGGTAGGATTCAACTTAAGTCTCTCGTAAATAAAGGTTTTGAGTTCGAATTTTGAAAAATGTGAAAGAAAGTTGTGAGACGTAATATGACAAATGTTCTTTCAAAGCAGATAGTATGATACAACGGATTGGGCATAGAAAATTGGGTTGTTACATAGAATAGCCATAAGCTTTGAAGCCTAAACAAAGGTTGACGGTTCAACAATTCGACATGCGCACAGAACCTATCTAGAACTTCTTATATGTGCAGAAATCCCAATTTTCAAGCACACTTAATCAAAAGTTGATCCAAGCCCGTCCCCAAAACCCAGCTATATTTAAGTTGCAGGACTATGTGTCCAGACAACTGCCCAGTATCATCATTTACATGCGCACAGAACCTATCTAGAACTTCTTATATGTGCAGAANATTTAAGTTGCAGGACTATGTGTCCCGACAACTACCCAGTATCATCATTTACCCAACAGTTAATGATTATGAATATCCTTCTCCGTTTCCTTTCCGCTTTCTCGTGATTTTTCTGTTCTCCAAAATCTCACTTTCTTGTCAGATCACACAGGTTTATTATATCAACTTCCTGATCTTCCATGCTTCTATGAAAGATTTGGATATTTAATAGATTGAACCTCTACTGCTCTTAGTTGTTTTCCTTCAACTTCAAGTTATTTACTTCATTCCAACTTATAATGATACTTATCTTCTTCTTCTCATTTTTTTTTATAATTAACAGAAATTACTTATTTCATTCTGTTCAATGCTTACAAGTTTACTTCAGATTATGTGCCATCAGTTTATGGCCACCAATGTACAGAAGAATGTGAGGATAGTACACTTCAGTAGTTCTTTTAGTAAATTTTGGGTGGAATAACAAGCAATGTTTATTCAATTGTTTGTGGTAGTTATGATTAATAAAAAGACATCGTGTGATATTGGGTTGAATATGTCAGTGCCACAAAATTAGACTCTGAATCTAGTCCGTGCAAATCCATTAGACTCGCACTCGCTGATCAAACCCGCTCATCAAAGTGACATACATGTATCTCCAACCCGGTATTCATAATCTGGCATCATATAAGTTGTTCATTCAGTTAGCCAGTGCACCCATTACAGCAAATTAATTTGGTGTGCTTTACAGATTGAGCAACAAACAACTGAATCTTTCAATAATTTCTTTGAAAAATTGGAGGATGTGGGTGCAATAATCTAATAAAAACTCAAGCCTTTGAAGATACAAAACAAGTCTTATCTGACAATCAAACCTTCTAAGAGCAATAAAATCAACCTTCAAAGAATCTCCCAAATTCCACTTCCCCATATCAAATAAAACACAAGTGCATGCGCATGCACAATAAAGCATGATAGAAGAGAGAAGGAAGTTCATCAGCAAAATATTTGCAAGTACGTCATGAAGCAGCCTTGGACAATGTAAATACAAAGTTCAAGATAGCAATCATCATCTAATACTAGAAAGGTGCCTCCCTCATGGACAAGGGTCTGCATTTTAATTATCTTATTTCTGCCAGGCCATGAAGACCATAGAGATATCAAGTGGAAGTTTAGGCTATCTTAGACGAATAAGCAAATAGATAGGTCCCTAAGAGGGGAAAAAAAAGGAATTGTACGACGAACAAAGCTTCTAAGGGCAGTTAAAACAACCTTCAAATAATCCCCACCTTCCACCACCCCCACATCAAATAAGTGCATGCATTTGCACAATAAAGCACGAAAGAAGAGAGAAGGAAGTTCATCAACAACACGATTGCAAATACATCATGAAGCAGCCTTAGATAATGTAAATACAAAGTTCAAGATAACGATCGTCGTCTAATTTTAGAAAGGTGCCTCCCTCATGGGCAAGGGTCTGCATTTTAATTATCTTATTCCTGTCAGGCCATGAAGACAACAGAGATATCAAGCACGTAAGTTCAGGCCATCTTAGACGAAGAGCCAAATAGATAGGTCCTTAAAAGGCAAATAATTGCCTATCAATGTTACACAGAAGTATAAATAGATTGTGCTAGATCAATTTGTAGAAGACTTACCGATAGCCATATTTAGATCTTTTAGCATCACGCTTGGGGTTCAAGATAAAGATGTTATACACATCTTCCAATTGCAAATACTCCACTAGGCTGGTGAAGAGGACATCTATCATATCAAGATCAACTTGCCAAAGCCCTGTTCCATCATCCCTTTCAGGAGAAGCAGATGGACATGACATACAAAGAGCACAAGAAAATGAAATAAGTCAAAAGTAAATATAATGGAAGTAACTGAGATGATTGATCGATATGTACCTGGTATTGGACACATCATCCCTGCGCCCAAGGACATCAATAGCTCGCTCAAATATAGATGTGACTTTTTCACCCATTTGAATGGCATGAACAGAGAAACTAGAAGAATGACAAATCACAATAAATAAGTGACATATCAATTGTTAAAGTAGACAGACAAGCCGACATTAACATCAGAATGAAAAAAAAAAGCAATGGAATAGTACTTGTAACTGATGTGACTGATTAGGGGAAGATGGTGATGTTGTTCTCGATCTATGCTAATCTTGTAAAATGGCGTTAGGACTTCTCCAATTTGCGGAATCCTTGTATGTTCAAATATGTGATCAATTTTTGAGAACCAACGCTCTAATTCTTCAGCATTTAGCTTAAATTCTGGAAAGGAGAAAACAACAGAGCTATAATTAAACCACATATTGCATTACAAAGTATAGGGAAAAAGTTGACCCCGTGAAAGTTTTAAAAAGTGTTGTCACGTACCTTGGTTCCCCTTTCCTTCAAATCCAATAAAAATGAAATTTACAGGGACTGGCAGGTACATTGAGTCCACTTCCAAAAGCTTTAAATAATTTGCAACATTACCTGAGATTCAAGAAAAATCAAAACTTTTAATTTCTAAGAAATTGCAATATCACCTAGATTTCAAGAGAACTAATGCTTACAATACAAATGAAGGGGATTTTGATTATGATGTGAGCTTATCAAAATTATTAACAAAATAAATGGGAGAACCCCATAGGGTGATCAAATTTGTTGAACTTGTGCTCCATTGATACAACAAAATGACAGTGAAAAGAAGGTTCCACTGATCTTCTTAGAATGCATTAATTTGCAAGTTGCATGTAGATTGTCAGTTACACAAGAAGAAGCAACTAACAAACAAAAGACAAAGTAAACTATCAAGGACACAATCCACTAGAATCTTTTTTCTATCAGACTTGCAAGAATTTGGACTTTGCTTGCTATCCACGTGGATAGAATTTTTCCACTAGAACTAGGAAGCAGTATGCTCAGCGTGCTGCACGCCTTGTATAGGCATTCTTCTTTCGAGGATGTTTATTGCACAAACTAACAGCAAAATTATTCATTTCCACACTTCAAAATTGTAGTACTTTTGGATAGGATGTAAGAAGTAGGAGTTCTAATTTTTGAATCTATAGGCTTCTTTATTGTCGTTAACTTTCCGTGGAGAAAGAAAACTAAGCACACATCTGGAGCTTGAAGTTTCAATAAAATGCAGGCATATGCATATCCCCACATCATTGGCTATCATTTCCTGAATGAAAGAGGTCCAGTAACGGGGGGTCATAAGGTTACCTCTAAATTATTGTTACTATCAAATTCAGCTAACAAAGCAGTCATCTTGCTGTGGCCTTAGTTCATTTAAGAATAGGAGTTCTGTTCTAATTTGGAAGGATCAAATTTTGACTAGTGTTTGATGTACCTCAAGCTTCTACCACTACTAAAATTTGATTAAAAAATAAGCCAGGCAACAAAACCTTTAAGCATCATCATAAGGGCTTCAAATAACGAAATAACTAACAGAATCGCACATTATCTCCCTAGTGCCTACTATATAGAAATTCAACCTATAACTTATTTATTAGTGGAAGCTACAACTATTTAACTTAATAAATACGTATAAGAAAATAATTATCATAAAAAAGAAATTAACCAAAAATGGCAAAATAGATTTAAGGTAACCAAGCCTATAGTCGTGGAGATTGTCCTGAGAGATGCATCAGGATACAGTACCTGCCTTGGTGTAGTTGATGGCACTCATTTTGCTCGGGTTAGATGATTCCAAATCATCAAAATCTGTACAAACCAGCATTTACATTTACAACAGAACTGTTCGAGACTGAAGCGAAACACTGAATACACAGAGAACAAAAATGGAATAACTGCATGTAGAAAACATACCAGTGCGTATAACGGATTCACTCCAGAATCGACTCTTCTCCTTGAGGTTAAACAATGAAAACACGGATGCTTTCCCGCTTTTACGATTCCCAAACGGAGACCCATATGACATATCTCCGAATAACTGGCACATAACGTCATACAAATACCAATTAGTATATCCCCTTCTCCTCCAACCATTAATTTTTCTATATATGTTTATTCAATCTTCCAAAGCGTGCATAAAATTATACACTATATATTCATACAACATAAACAAAACAGTAAAAAATGCGAAAAAATGTAAATTCGATTCACGCAAATGAATAATTCAGCGCATTAAAACCAGTTAAAGTAATAAAAATAAAAAATGTAACTTACCAGGAGGAAAATGAAAATTAGAGATGAAAAACGAGCAGCGCGAGGATTAACCATCGAAGCAGATCTCCACTTTCGATTTTGATATCTTTTAATTTTTGTTGAAATTTTGATTTATTCAATTAGAGCAAATGGATCTGCAGAAACCCAAACTTCACGAATGGGGTTTTACAGTGTGTGATAAGTGACGGGAGCGAGAAAACAATGGGAAAGACTCGAGGGACCGGACATCGCGTTTTTATTCAGTTGTGAGACACTCGCTATCCGGTCCGGTCCGCCCAATATAAAGAAAAACTTTTCATTGGACCCAAAAATTTTATCCATTTTTTAACCCACTTCATTCAAAAAAATTGTTTTTCCCTTTAAGAAATTTGTGCCAAACAAACTCTAAAGTAAAATAAAATGATTGAACCAAGAAATCAATCATTTGTTTTGAGCTTAGGTTTTCTTCCAAAGAAGATTAAAATTTTATTGTTACTGATCAAAACTCAACTACTACAATTTTTCTTTTGTTAGGTCAACATTTTCATTTAGCATTAATTGCAGGAAAAGTTCACAATATTTTCAAATTGTGCATTTATATATTTAATCCTTTTTGTTGCACTTCTATCACCAACTTTCCTTTAATGAGCACCTCCTCCCCTTGATGACTTTTAATGTAATACTCCGAAGAACTTGAGGACCAAGTTGCAACTCTTTAAATTCTTAAGGGACCAAAGTATTTTTCTTTTGGAAATAAGATGTAATCAAATGAATGTTGAACTTAAGTGTCATTGATGAAAATGTGAGCCAGTTGAGAATCGGAGAACAATATGGGACTTAATTGTGATACTTGGAAAAATTAAGGGCAAAATTGTAATTTAAAAAGTTTTATATTTCTCACTTTCAAATTTGAGGTATCATTTTGATGATGGTTGTTGACCTCAAAATATGCTGTCAACAGATGTCGGACTCACTCGTGCATGCGCAAGTTAGATCCAACACATAAAGGCGGATCAACGGTCGAGATCACTCCACAATTGGACGTGGGAGAAAGCTCAACAGCACAAGACGTTTCCGTTCGGGTTCCGACAAGATATACGGGTTTCTGTTCGGGTTCCGGCAAGATATACGGTATACGATTGTATAATAATAACCAATCACAATGAACTCAAATTTAAGATTGTAAATGAATGTAAGAGAATAAAACCAATTGCTCCAAGTATCTAAAGTTACATTAGCCCTCAATTGTTACATGGTGGGGGTA
>CAIGRT010177178.1:0-13934 GCA_903798405.1 Fraxinus platypoda
TTGTTTGCAGTGGTGGCGGCGATGGTGGTGACCAACGGTGGTTACTGGTTGTTGTTTGCAGTGGTGGTGATGGGTTGATTTCTCAAAATTCCAAAGGAAACGAGTTTTCTAAAGTTGTGTTTTCAGAAACAATTTTTCGGAATGACAAAAAGAACACATTTTCAATATTTTCAAAACAGACACTCAAAGCACAAAATACAAAACGAATTCAAAACTCAAAATAGAAAACTGAAACACAAAGAGAACGGCCCCTAACATTTTGAAACTTTAGATTTTATATACATGATGTAGCAGTGATACAATAATTTTAAAATATTGAATTCATATGCAATCGGTGCTTTTTTTGTTGTCCCCTTCATTCTGATTTAATGTTGTTCCAAGATTGAAGTTCTTCTATCCAATTCATAGAACCATTCACAAATTTTGTTTCCACATAAAGAATCTTTCATTCACAACTATATCCCTTTTTTCCTGATATATATTCAATGCAATATTACTACACACAAAAGTTTCATTTTTAGAATGACAACTATTATTTTCTTCTATTAAGTTTATGTAATTGCAAATGATCTTAAAACCTCTATTATTCTTCCATTGGAAGCATGCAATACAAAATGTGTGGTGCATCTTTCTGCTTTTCATAGATCTTTGAGGTTTAAGGCAAGTATGGCCAATAAAGAGATCATTAATGAGAAACCATGTTGTATGGGTCAATATCCTTCTAATCTTTTATCCTTGGTGCCAAGAGATGGTAAGCAAGCAAGCATCAAAACATTCAAAACACAAAGGATGACAACAAGCATTTGAGCAACATTCAAAACACAAGGGTGGCAATGGACCAAGTCAAGCTGCACCAGCCCACAAGCTTTTCGCTTTTTTAGACAGAATTTAAAGAAAAATACAGAAAAAATTAAATATGGATAAAAACAAGAAAATGTAAAGCCATTGAATGATAATATAAGGAAAGGCTTTACTTTCCAGTTGCCAAGCTTGGCCTGGCTCGCCTGACCGAAATCCAAGCTCAATTCGGCCCATGGGCTAGTGGTGGACTGAGCCGAGCCAGTCTGCCAAGCGAGTGGGTGGCCCAGGCCAATTGTCACCTCTAATATTACTTCTGGATAAAAGCCACTAATTACATCCATCAGTAACATAATTGCTGACAATTTTGGCGCAGTTATGAACTCAAAGTAAGGCATATACGTTGAGAAAATTAAAGCACAAGTAAAAAAAAAAAAAAAAAAAAAAAANCCCAATTAGCATATCCCCTTCATCGGCAACATCCTAAAAGTACATGTGATTTAAGGATCAACTGGTATTAGTAACCATTCAACTAATTCACCCACATTTGACAAATGTGAACAAAAATTAGACGGAATCCATGTAATAAAAAAAAAAGGCAAAAAAAAGAAAAAAAAAAAAAAAAAAAAAAAAAAAAAAAAAAAAAAAAAAAACAACAACAACAACAATGAAATAGCCAGAACGAACATGTTTGCACTTGAAGTTATGCATAACTGCAGATAAACCCTACTTTTAATTAAAACGCATTCCTGAAATTTAGTATCATAATCAGTACATTAAATACTAAATAAAGTGACCTCTACCAACAAAACTAAAACCTTTAGCTACAGAAACAACAATGAACTCACCCTTCGGTGTAATCGGCCTGGAGTAAATCAAGATACGTATCCCATTTATTACCAATCACCTAAATAAATAAACAAAAAATCTCTTATTATCGATTCATACAATGAACTATTGAGAAAAAAATTTCAAGAAANGTAATCGGCCTGGAGTAAATCAAGATACGTATCCCATTTATTACCAATCACCTAAATAAATAAACAAAAAATCTCTTATTATCGATTCATACAATGAACTATTGAGAAAAAAATTTCAAGAAAAGATACAAAAGAGTTTATCACCTTCCCACAAGTGAAGCAACGGACGGGAATTATCATCTTTGCTCTTTAGGTTTTTTCTCTGGGAAAATCCCTTCTTACTCAAGACAAGTACGTCTCCTAGAAGAAAATCGGTTTGTTTATTTATTTATGGGCACAGGTCCGGGTCGGGCCGAACAGCCGGACTCTTACCTTTTCACTTAAAGTCGCGTTTCTGTCCTGGAAAAAGCACAGTGGTGCGATTTATGGACTGCCTCCATTATAAATTATAATATCGTATTGTCCTTATTTTTTAAAAAGTCAGCTGATTTACTA
This sequence comes from Fraxinus platypoda, assembly GCA_903798405.1. Classification (NCBI taxonomy): domain Eukaryota; kingdom Viridiplantae; phylum Streptophyta; class Magnoliopsida; order Lamiales; family Oleaceae; genus Fraxinus; species Fraxinus platypoda. The sequence goes on from CAIGRT010177178.1 coordinate 2,214, forward strand.
CTTCAAAACCCTAACCCTAGTTCTGTAAACATTCACAATCCTATTGTGCTGCTAGTGTTACAACATTTCCCAGTCTAATTGCTGAAATTCCATATTTTTCTTCTCGTTGAATCCTATTTGAGGAATCCAGATTCGAGACAGCTTCGATAGACGCAAAAAACTAGCCACTACTGATAATATTGGGGTAAAATTCTAGAGAAAAAATGTTATAATTTGATTTTCCATTTGTGTTCTGATTTCAATTGAAAATTTGACTCATCTCTTTGGTATTTTTATTTCTTAGTAGGATCGTTTAAATCTGCGGATATGAAAATATATAAGGCAATTTTTTCCATCTCTCCCTTTTAATTTCCCGCAAGAAACGGTAAAACTTTGGTAATACTGGAGTGTGATGATAATCTCATGTAATTATTTATTACTACTGTTCGTAATTGGATGGGGAATTATTTTCCTTTCTTGCTCGTCTCACTTTCCCGTTGTGCTAGCTATATGTTACTGTAGTATATTTATATATTATGATCGCAACATTTTGATTGGAAAATCTGAAAACCGTACCCTGTAATCAGTATCTTCTGATGACAGTGCAATCGACCAGAGCTCGGGGCAAGTATAAATTTTGTGCATCCGTAGTGGCATAATGCCTTCGCCGACCTGTTGTTGTTGTTGTTGAATAACATGTTATTTTTCTGTTTCTTCTATCTTAAAATTGATTAAATGCACTGTACATAGCTTGTCCAAGTTAGCTAAACAACTTAACTGGTTCCCCCTATGTATTTCTGTTGAAAACCATTTTTCCTCTCTATAACAGAAGGCATTACCTATCGGTAATATACCCCCATAGCACAATTTTGCTTTCGAAAGACATATTTTTAATCCTCCATCTAACCTTAAGCAGTTTCATATTCGCATAAATGAATTTCCAGGTGAAGGGCTTTTTTCTCTTGATTTATTTATTTGTTTTGATCTCTCACTTTTTTGTGCCATAATTTGTGTTTAGAGTCTATGCATTAGTGATTTTAAGCTGCGCCATATGATGTTTGGGAAATTGCGCAAGGGCTTTGAGTTCCAATATATTTTTTAATTTAAAATGGGACTGTGAAATTAATTGATGATATATCCCATCTGATGGCTGAAGTTTTACTGTGTTTTCTCCCCTTTACCCTTTCCCATTATTAGATCTTTTTCTTTCTTTTATCTTTAGCTCTAAACTTGTGCAGTGCTAATGTTTTTCCTTGTGTCCTGTTTATGCCATGCATACATCTTAGATCTAAACTTACACTCAAGATTAGATGTTCGAGTAAATTTAAGTTTTGTTATATGATGTTCTGGTGTTGTAGTTGAAATATTACCGCTAAATATCTTTTAAAATGTAATGACTAGGAGGCTGGAAGTACTTTTTTTCTATTTTGTTCTTCTTTTTGATGATTTTTAAGTTTTCCCTTTCTTTTATTTTAATTGTACCAAGTTTGTGGTACTGATTACTTTTCATGTTGAACTATTGTGCTGTAATTACGTTTTGAGCTCTTGTTTCTGTGAACTTGTGCCTTGTGATGATGATATGCGTCAAAAGGGCTTTGAGTTATGTTATCTGATGACAATGTTATTTTTCCTTGTCTAAGATTAGATTATGCAGTTATCTGCTTATCCTTTTCTTCAATCATTAACTTAAAATATACTACTTTTTTACCTGATTTCCTTCCTGGTCTTTGTATCTATCCCTCAGATATTCACACTAAATACTATGAGATGTTTTAATGGAAGAGTTCATTAACTTCATTAGTACTCTAATTGCAGCCTTTCTTCTATTTGTCTGCTTTTGTTCTGTATGATAGTTGGCTTATGCTGTTCAATAGGTCTCAGGGCCTGAGGTCAGATTCACAATTTATAGTGGGAATCTGATTTGTTTTGAGTTTTTCTACATAAAGATGCTTCTTTTGGAAGTTAACTTTTGTTGTGTCATATTAGGGCAACATGATGGATTAACTTATTAAGGCCTTGTTTGAGCCGGATTAAAATCCAATTAAAATTGAAAATATGACCGTTATTGGGTCCCACTCGTCTAATAAAAGTTAACGACTATATTTTCAATTTTAATCCGATTTTAATCCCTCCCATACAAGGCCTAAGCCCTTGTTTGATTCCCATTTTTTTCAAAATACATTTTTCTCTCTCTTCTTTTCAACCACACATTCTTCAATAAAATAGTATTACACGTAAACCCAAAATTTTTTCTTATTTTTTAACCACACATTTTCCATCAATATACTATTCCGAAATTCATTATTTACCTTTTAATGGGGCTCAAACACACCCTAATTAATAAATGGATTTGGTGTATCTGAAAAAGGAGTATGAACAGTTGAATGACTTGGGAGAAATCTTTATTTGTTAATCGTTAACATTTTTATTTGTAGTGTGATAGTTGCATCACTTAAGTTCTCCATCAGAGATGTGGGCTTGTTCTCTTCGGTTGATATTTGTCTTGAGCTTGACAAACCCAACCTTTGATTATTTCTCTTTGAGATGTCCCATTTTTCAATTTATATTAATAATGTTTTGTGTGCCTAAGAAACGAACTTTGAAGTAAAAAAAGGTTCCATTGGTGGCAGATCCAATGAAACATATTGTGAAGATTATGACATTGCTGGTGGCTCTATCAGCTGTCTGGAGTAGTCTGTTGCTAACATCGGTAATTCCAGAGAGCTATACTTGGTTGGTGAGCTTCTTACTTCTTGTCCGTATATTTTATACGGGTATATCCTATTCTCCATTTTCGCACTTGACTGAGGCTTTTATCTACTTGTTTTCTTCCTGCCAGCTGCCTCTTTACTCCATTGTATCACTCGGATGCTATGGTTTGTTAATGGTTGGGATTGGTCTGATGCAATTCCCGTGTTGTCCACAGGAAGCAGTTCTGTTACAAAAGGTATTTTCACAGCCTCTTCTTTTAAGACACTAGTTGAAATATTACATTTGCTTTATTAACTGCTTCCATCTTGTAATCTTGTGAAAGTCGGGGCTGAGGGTAGACTTCACAAAAGCCGTTGGTTGAAAAATAATTGACTTTGTTTGGTGTGCTTCTTTGGATACTCATTCCTGTTAGTTTCACGTTGTAGGATATTATTGAAGCCAAGGATTTCCTGAAGACAAGAGGGGTCGATGTTAGTTCGAATTGAATGGCAGATCTACTACCGTCGCGGTTATTGGAGATGCTTGTAATGAAAGTACTTCCTTAACAGAGCAATTCTTGAGATGATGAACTTCGGATTCTATTGAGACTCTATTGAGACTACTTTGTCCTGATCTACGAGTATCCAGTTTCAATGTTTGTGCAGTTTCTTCTGTTTCCTCGGAGATTTTCCGAATGTCTCAGTTTGAGTTCTTGCTGTTTCGTCTCAATGGTTCTAGTTTTTCTCCAATGATGTTATTAAGAAGAATCATGCTACATGTACACTTAGTTTTACCTTTACACTGTGCCACGTGGTGACATCACGTCGGATAGTTTTAATAAAAAAAATACACTTTCCTGCCAACACTTTCTTTGAAAACAATGGAATGTCAGCTACAATGTCAAACATTTAATGTACATCTAGCATTGTCGTGTTAAAAAATGTTTGGAAAATATTTCGAGATCATCTTGCATGACAAGTTTGTGCAAGAACTCAAAACATATCTAAAAGTAGTTAGAATTGACAGTCACCATAAAATTTTATCACCGCATACTTTTGCAAATTACATAATGAAGATTGTTACTAGAGTATCTCCGAGTGATTTTATTTTGAAAGAGAACATTTTACAATTTAGAGGGCGTTTATGAATTTAGAGAGAAAAAATTTTACGTAATCCAAAAAATTCTTTATACTACTCTGGATTGAGAGTCAAATTTACTCTTTAAATTAAAATGTTAATTTAAAGAGTCTTTTGAAATATAATTTTAAGGGTGTGCTCTTTAAAATAGAGAGTATTTTATGTTTGCAGAGTCTTTTGAAGATGCTTTAATAACTTTTGTTTCTATTTTAAGTAGTCATTTGTCACGTTCCTCTAGAACTCTTCTAAGACGATAAAGTAATTCTGAAAAATTATTCAAATAGATTTAACTTTTTAAAGTCAGGCCAAACAAGCCCTAATCCGATTATGAATATCCCCTTACCAAACACCCTTCCTCTTCCAAGCCCCTGCCCTCGCGTAATTACAAATCTCCATTTCTTCTTCAATTGATTCTTCACCCAAATTACAGAAACAAAAATGGGAAGCAGCGATGTGGAGGCAGGGTTCGCTAAGCTGCAGGGGGAGGATTTCGAGTACTATATGCAGACTTATTCAATAATTTTAGGGCGAAATTCCAAGAAATCTTCGGTGGATGTTGATCTCTCCTCCCTCGGCGGTGGCATGAACATCAGCCGCCACCACGCGCGAATCTTTTACGACTTCCAACGCCGGCGCTTTGCTCTTGAGGTGCTTGGAAAGAACGGCTGCTTCGTCGAGGGCGTGCTTCATCTTCCCGGGAACCCCCCTGTGAAGCTTGATTCGCAGGACCTACTGCAAATTGGGGATAAGGAGTTTTATTTTTTATTGCCGGTAAGGAGTATCCTGGGAGGGCCTATTGGGCCGAGGCATCATGTCAATAACTATCAGATGGGTTCTGGACTTCAGTATCAGCATCATTCGCGGCCTCCGCCTTCAGGGTCGGGAGGGGTGGAATATGGTAAGAAGGGGAGAGGGAGGGAGTATTATGAGGAGGACTATAATGAGGAGGGCGGTGGCGGTGAGGAGGATGGTTTCACAGGGGGTAAGCGGATGAGGAGAGTGGATGGTGTGGATGGTTCCATTGGTGGTTATGGGTATGGTTTGGGTGGGTCAGGTTCTGGTGGCAAGGCAGGGCTCTCGGGGCAATTGGGTGAGTTATTGTGCTTTCTATCTGTTCTGCTGAATTAATTTTATTGTTTGTTCTGATTTGTATCTTGGGGTAGTTGAAATTTCTGTGGGTTCTCATTGATTTTGGGTGCGCATTGATATATTTGTGATCAATAACGGACATTTAATTTATAATAGATAGATTATGTTTTCATGATATCTACTTTTACATATGTAGCTAGTTCATAGCTTCTGTATTTAAAGGAGAGTGAAATTTGTTCTCCTTGGATTTCAATCCCAGCTTAGATTTTGCAAGTAATCTTTGTTTTATCCCCTCTTGCATGAGGTTTAAATCATTGATAGGGTTGTTTATTGCTAAATTTATGATTTCATGCTATCTTCTTTTACATGTGTAGCTGGTTCATAGCTTCTTTATTCGAAGGAGAGATAAATTTATTCTCCTCTGATTTCAATACCTGCTTATATGTTGCTAGTAATCTTTGTTTTTTCCCCTCTTGCATGAGGTTTAAATCGTTGATAGCGTTGTTTATTGCTAAATTTTAGTAGATTCTGATAACATTTATTTTTGCGGTGTATGGTGTTCACATCAAAATAGCGTCAGTATTTGAACTTCAGGGTTTGTCCACTTTACCACCAAGTTAACTAAGCAGCGGCTTATGGGTACTTTAATTGCTCTCTTTAGTATGTGTAACCTTTCTGCAGGTTGTGGATTGATCTTCGATGTTTTAATATTCACATTGGACTAATGAATAGTTTCCTTGCATTCTACCGTTATCTGTTGGTAACAGGGAGTTTGGCAGATCACTTGGAGAGTAAGATTTCACTAGAGTTTACTTGTCCGGAAAGTGTTGTGTTTCACATACATTGTTGTTTTGCGCAAAACCTTGTAGAACTTGCCTTAAGTAGGATTGAAGGATTAATGAGCATGCTCCTATGTATCGTTGATGAGACACAACCACGGAATTTGCAGATGATAGATAGTGGATAGATAAGACCATATGAATTTCAACTGGATGATAAAAAGTAAAAGCAGTGAGAATATACAGATACGAAGTGGAGTTGAAATTAGCAATACTATTTGTATTATTGTAGTGTACAGTTACTAGCACTGGCAGGCTTTTTTCGTTTTTTTTCCAGTTCTCAGAAATGTTCTTCAGTTCTGCTCTTTGCATTTTTATTTGAGTATGTTATTCAAAGCATATGTATCATAGTGGATGTAACTTTTGGATGGCATCTTTTGTGGCTTCACACATCTGAGAAATGTTGCTCTTACCAGAAGTGTAGTCTTCAAACTCCCTTGCAAGGATTACCGTCTCTCTCTCTGATGCAGAAGCATAGCAACCCTGAAAAATGCCAATTTACAATTTATTCCCCAGACCTCTTAAGTTTCGTTGACAGATAGGCTGCTCGATCCTGTCGTAGTTTCACTAGATGCCCCACTTAATCTAAAGCATGTTGATAGATCCTAGTTCCCCAACCATCTCAAATTGACTATCCTATAGAAATGTCACTTCTGTTCGAAAGTTTGCATTTCCTTGACAAAGAATTAGCAGCACTGACCATTTATACATGATGTGAATGTGATGACATATGTTTGCTATCTTCACAGTCTAATTCTTCGACCAGGTTGTTTGGAAATTTGAAGCTGATCCATATATCTGGTCAACCTAATTAAATAAATGGTGTAGATGGGCAAAAGTGCATCCTGGGGGAACAGTTTGAATTGGTCCACACTTTTCTTGCCTTCCATTCCCTCAACTTTATTTAATTCTGCATTTAAATTCTTTTCTGGCTAATCAATCAGTATCAGGTTCTGGCATGTTTACCTTTAAATGTAATGGAAACAGGTCTATTTATGTTCACTATGTTTACATTGCTTCTTTTTGAGTACCGAGTTAAATTGTAATGATTATTTAGGTAAATTTGAGTAGTTTATTTTATTAGGAAAAAAATGTGAGTGGTATTAGATAATGAATTTTATGTAATGGGTAGGCAGTGAATGATCTGCAATCATAGAAGGTTACTGGAATCCTGAGAATATCTTTTACAATATGCCATTGACATGATTTTCCCTGGATATCTTGCAGATAAGAAAGTTGAGGGAAGATCCCGTGTTGACAGGGAGGCTGACAATCAACAGCTCCTTCAGCTAGAGGAGAAGGATGTTGTATCATCAGTGGCCACTGTGCTTTCTGATCTCTGTGGTCCTGGAGAATGGATGCCAATGGAGAGACTTCATTCTGAGGTATGTTTCTATCTGGATGTCCTATTGCATGCTCATCTGGTTTCAATCCACCAATGATGAACATATTATTATTGCAGAAATAAAGTGGTTTATTTTTAGTGCTCTCATCTAAACAAGTATTTAAACAATAAATTAAATTACTGTTCCATTTTTTTATGTGAGCAGCTAATTTCACTTCCTATACTTTTTATTCGTTCCCCTCAGGCTAAGTTCCATCTTCCTCTAGTTACCTTACAAGCAGAACTTTCTTTCAAATAAGAAAAGGAACAAAAGAAAGTAACTGGCTGGATTGATGAATGTATATCAACTAAAACTAATTGCTTAGACAACTGCTTCCTTGAGTACTGAGATCTTAATACTTCAACCACTCTTTCCATTTGTCCCTTCTTCCATTCGCAGTTGAATGGATTGCTATTGTTTAATGTGCATTATGTGCTAAAACAATAAAGATATTGCATCATATAACGTGCAACTGAAAGGAAAGAAAGAAAATCAGATGGAAGTTCACATATATCACAAATCATGTATTATATTATGTGAGGCATCACATAGAATGAGCTGCATTTATTTTCTAAAAAGAAGTTTTAGGAATTCTTCAAGTTGAGTTCCCATGGAAAATGGCATGGGAAGTATTTTAGATGTATGTACACGTTCTTGTCTACAGCTAAAATCATGGAACTAATTTTCATTAGACAGGCCTGGCCACTCAATTGAGAATTTCATAGCTAATTAAGTTAATGAAACCATGAAACTGCATAAACATTTTCTACTTGTCAGCACATATTTGGCTAACACTATGAAAGTAGAAACTGTGGCATAAATGAAAGCCTTCAACTTTCATACCAGCCAGAGATATTTGAACACCATTGAGTCAGCCAAGCTGATTACGCAAAGGTATCTAGGAGGGGACAAGATGTAACTTTTGATGGATGAGGAGCCAGTTTTTTTTTTTTTTTTAATTTGAGGGTGAATTTGATAGAAAGGAGTTGTTTTTCCCCTTTGGGTTGTGGGAGCTTGGGAAGAACTGATATGAAAAGAAATGGGCGGAAAAGACGCTGTAAATTAAGAACAGACTGCAATAGGCACAAATCTGCTGGAGGAAGAAAATGATCTGTATCATTTGATGATTTGAATGTTTAATTGCTAAAGGGTTTATTGTTTGTTATCATGTTTATCATTTATAATGACGTAGATAAGCAATTAAAGAGTATGGAAACTGTTGTTCTCGTGAAATATAGTTCTGAAATATAGGTCACTTTTAAGAACGTGTAAAACTGTCGGTTGAGTTGATTGATTTGGTCCTTACTATTCTAATTAGCAACATTAATTAAAATTGTAACATTCAATAAGCACTTGAAATTATTAAAAGTAGAAAAAAAAAAAAGAGGAGAAGCAAATGAGAAATAAGAAATAAAGGAATGGATGCCTCCTCTCCTCATCATCTCTACTACCCCATTGCCTCCCTAATCATCTTTAAATAAGAAAACAAAAGATTATAAAAACTTTGAAGAGGTCCCAAATATTCTATATAAAAATTGGGAATATAAGACTGCATATGAAGCCCAACTGGAAAATAATCAGGACAATGAAAGCCCTGCTTCATAGTTCCCAAACTTGGATGGCAACAATCATCATCTTTACCACTAGGAACACATGTATCTGAGTTGTTGAAAGAATAAGAATCTCCCTAATGTTCGCTTGAATTTTTTCAAAACAATAATTCATTAGGAAAAAATAATATCAAATTGGTATTTTCAAGTCATTAATCTCAGTTCTCAGAAAAAGTCAGAGATACACGTACACATTTATATACAAATAGAGATACACTTGTACCCATTTACAGATAGGCTGTAGATAGTTAGGGATAGACCCGTGGGTGGGGGAGGTAGGAGGCACCGCACTTGAGGCCTCTCTTCTCTGGTCAATTTGTTGAGTGGGATTGGAGCTGTAAAGATTGGTGGTGGCAGAAGGAAGATTATTCGAATGGTGTCTGTAGAGGTAGTAGTGAGAAAGGCTAGGGAGAAAATTGATATGTCTGGTTAAGTTAAGGAGCCAAGATGAGAAAGTTATTTACTGCACACTACACTACTACTGACATTCACAAACCATTTATATCCCTTGAAGAAAAGTCATTTGAAAACTTTTTACATTTCTCATCAACTTCGTCATGTAGCATGCTTTTTTATGAAATTATTCCACTGTTCATGCCTCAAGGTATATATATATTTTTTTACTCTACAAGATTGAAACAAACTTCTTTTCAGTACTTCACTAGAAGCTCTGTGTTTAATTAAAATCTGCTGTAAATAGGTTGCTTGTAATGCAGAACTTGACATAAAGATATCATGAGAGAAGAAGAAAGAAGGGGCAAAAGAACAGATAGAGGAATAGAGAAGAAAGAGATTGTAGAATACGAGAGAATTAGAGAATAGACATAAAGAGATGAGAAATAAAGATGAAGAAAGTGGGAAGAGCTAGAATACAAGAAGATAGATAAATAGTGTAGAGGGAAAGCACTTGGGAGGAGGAAAATCTCAATGTTTAAAAAATTTATTAATCAACTGTCTAAAATCATTGAAATCCTAGATCCCCTTTTATAGAGCAAGATAAACTCAAACATTTTTACTAAAATTTTACTCGGAATTGGTAGTGTATGAGGGTTTTTTCTCCTTATACAGTAATATTTCGTCATATTTTATGATTTTGATTTGTACATGTTTCATTAGTTCATTAGTATCCTAATTCTTAGGTTGTGGAAATTTTGGAGTTTTTTTTAAATTTATATACTCATTCTAGTTGAACATATGATCTCATATGCTTTTTACATTTTAAGAGATCCTTGATGTCTGCCATAGATGGTGTTCGAACATTTATAAGAATCTAGTTTTTAAACTTCAGATTATTACGATTCTCTTGTGCTTATTATGTTTGTTTGTATAGTTGGAGGAACAATTCGGCGGTGTCTGGCATCACAGTCGTGTGAGAAGATACCTCACGTCTGAGGATCATCCCATTCCAGAAGCCAATGGAAAACCATGGTATGGGTTGCTCATGTTGTTGAGGAAGTACCCAGAGCATTTCGTTATCAACACAAGGTCCAAGGGACGGGTTACCCTGGAGTTTGTCTCTCTCGTGTCACTACTCTCATGAAAATTTAGAACGCCTTCATCAATGTAACATGTTATTCTAGTCGCAAGTTTGGAATCCTGTTTCGAGTTTCAGTACGATATGATTTTATGTTTTGTATTCTTGATTGTTTTTTGTCCTAGTACCTGTTTATAATAGACATGCAAATCTATAATCTATCTTCAAATCAAATCCAATGATTTGGCATGCAACATTGAATTAAAATTAAAATTACAGCATCCCTTTGGTCCATGTTACATAAATAGGAGAAAATCCAGTTCTAACTGCACCTATTGGAGGTTATAAATAACTAACATTTGTACAACAAATTCAACATTGTTCGTCGTCTCTACAAGAGATAAAATTGCAAGACCACTTCTCTCCTTTCATTCATTACTGAATATTTCTACCAATTGATTGTGCCCGTTTCTCTAAGAAGAGCCTTACGGTTGAGTAAATGAGAGAAGGCTCAGCCATTGCACCATTTCCATAATCTCCACAGGCTAGCCTCTTTGTCACTGGCGGTATAAGGGAAATTCCAAGATCGTCAATTGTCATAAGATGGCGTTCTGTAAAAGGGTTGTTCCACATTAAAGTATTCATGGCTGGCGCCACAAAAAATGGTTTACTATAATCCCATGCCCGTACAATGCAAGTCAGCAAGTTATCACACAATCCCCCGGCAATCTATAACAAGAAAGCAAGAAACATAGTCAAAATCACAACTGAATCAACCTGTAACAGCTATAGAAGAAGAAAACTCGTTATAAAATCATTCAAAACAATATTGGAAGCCTAAGATGATATCTTGTTAGTACATGACTTCAAAAGTGTGCATGGAGAATTCAAGTAAACTGCAGGAATCTATAGTCAAAGGTCCACTTGTAAGCATTCGAGAAAGAACCTCCAGAAAAGAATCCCAATAAGGGATTTAAGGCAGATCCAGACCCCAGAGAAAGTAAGTATGCTAGAAATGCATGCGAACAAGCTTACAATCATCTCTCTTAAAGTAGCTACTGTAGGCATTCATTCATAATATTCAACCATAAGATCTAGGAGCATGTTTGGCTAAGCTTTAAAAGTTTACTTATATTTAAGCTTAGCCAAACAAGTAAAATGATTCAAGTCTGCTTCTGTACACGGCCAATTTCTAATGTAATACACGTGTTACTGACAAGTTAATTGGATAACAAACATTTTACCAGATAGCGTACCTTGCCAAGTGTGTTTGCTGACAAAGGGGCAATGACCATAATATCAGCCCATCTGCGAAGTTCAATGTGCAATACGTTATCACCTATTTTCTTCCAAGTCGACCATTCATCCTCGTCGGTGTAAAGAGTCACATCCATGGGAAGTGATGCAGTGTCTATAAAATGCATAGACGCCTTAGTTGCAACTGCTTTTACTTCTGCCCACTCAGAAAAGCAGTGACACAGATTAGCAAATTTTATAGCAGCTACACTTCCGCTAGC
>CAIGRT010177222.1:0-12146 GCA_903798405.1 Fraxinus platypoda
AATGCCAAAAAGAACGCATTTTTAAGAGTCTCAAAATGGATACTCAAAACACAAAACTCAAACACAAAGAGAACAAACCCTAATGGTTTGAGTTTTAAAGTGAGTAACATCATTGTAATTTACTTGATTTCTTTGATTCATGCATTATGACTATAGAAAAATTGTGTACTACTTGCAGTGCCTACATACATAAATAGAACAACATTGAAGGAGGAATTTCAAGAAAAAGAAGGTTGCATTTAAAGATAAAATGAAAAATGTTTAGTCATATTTAGATCTTTTTAAATTTTTCATTCTTCTGAAAAATCTTAGTCTCCTCTTCTTTTTCCTCCTTAATTATTCCTCTTCATCATCCTTCCTTCTTATATAACTATCAAAAGTCCCTCTTATTTGTACCGTTACACCTTTGAAAGTTTAAAATATCTTTCACTTGCCTCATGATAAGAGAGTTCCAATGATTTTAGTTTTTAAAAAAAATGCTTGAAATTAAGATTTTGAAACAAACATTATCTATAAGTCTAAAGGGAATTTGAATCATGTTAATACCACAGAACAAGAAGTTGAAATGATGAGTAGAGAAAAACTAGTAAAAATGAATTATCTCTGTCTTCCTTGTCAACCTTGATGAGGATGATCAAGACTTTGTAAGAAGCGTGTTCGGAATTGAGATCAATTTCGAAAATTTCTACAAGATCCTTGTACGTTGAAACATTAACAAACCTTAAAAAATATATAAGAAACAGAAAAACAACACAGCAATTTAATTGAAAAATTCAAAATCGGAGAAAAATAGTTGACCGTCGAAGACACATATATTTCATTGTATTAAAATTGTTATAATCGTATAGAATAATAATAATCTAAGCTTTACCACACCTACGATTCTACTCTTTGTACAAATCATTGTGGAATTAAGATTGAACCAAAATGTCTTCGACTTGTACTGGCAACAAGCCAGAATTTATTTTCTTGTTAAATTTCTCCACATTGTATTTGATACTTGCCATATTTTCTTTGTGCAATTTATTGTGACCACGGACCATGGCATTGAAGATGGTGACTTTCATGGACATAATGTGACATGTTTGCAATGTGCGACTGTCGCTCTCATGTATTGTGCTAATATGACTTGTGTTGCATGTAACTCTTCTCTGTGTTTCGTATAACTGATGAATTGCCTGATGAAGTTGGAGTAACAAGCAATGGCAAACCCCTCTCCGGTATGTGAAAAATGAATTGTGATAAGAAGTTCTTTCTATATATTTAGTATTGGAAGATTTTGAAAGAGTTCTCTCTCTATAATCCTCTGAAAAAGACTAATGATGTTTAATTGGATTACTTGTACAACTGTTCAGAAATAGAAAACTTCCAATTTGAATTAATCAATTAATAAACATCTGAATTTTAGGATAAAATTTTTAATGACATGATATCTCAAAAGTAAAAATTACATGCTTTAATTTTCTCTTGGAAAGATGGGTAAAAATCATAAATAACCTAAAAATACAAATTAATTCCAACAATACTATTCAACCCTTTTGTCTTTACAAAACAATTGTTTTTCTTTCTGTACACTTTTTCATATATATATATATTTTTTTTTATATAGTGTGTTGCACTATATTAATGCTTACACGAAGTGTGGGATAGATTCAAATACTTACTCAAAAAGTGTCTAATCACGGGATAAAGAGCAAGTTCAGTATTTTTACACTACGCTACTTTCAACTTGTCGTACTCACAACATCAAATGGTTCAATCAAATGAAGATAGAGAAGCATGTGAGCTGTTTGAAAGAATGGCGGATAATAGTGCAATGTGGCAATCGAATCGGATAGTGCAGAACAAGGCTTTGGGGATCTACGGAATTGATGCTTTTTCAACTTTCTCAGCATAGATGGCTTCTTTGGAGAAGAAATTAATGGGTTTTATATAAATCAGGCAGTTAATAGTCTATGTTCCTTGTACAGTCTATGAAGGCCGTGAAGCAAAGCACAATAGTAATTGTCGTCCTTTGAACACCATGTTTGAAGCACCTACTGAGCAGATCAATTATGCAAAAAAGTTAAATAGTCTTCATTCTAAAACATAATCCTTGCTTGAAAATAACCGAACTTCTTTTGAAGCAAGCTCAGGATACAGTAATGCCATCCCATCCAGGCTTTCAGCAACATGAAAAGAAGATCTAATTGAAAAGGTCATTTCATGCAAACGACTACTGCTAACTTTGAGACCCAAGATATTGAATTATGAGCCTGGAGACTAAATAGGTCAGTTGGTCAAGTAACACAGAGACAAATCCGAAAATGTGGGTAAATGCCATAAGAACTAGAAGTGAAGTTCAACCATCCGAGATACATGAGAAAAAACAATTTTCAAAAAATGATAATGTACCTTCCAATGACGAGAAGTAATTGTAATGTTCTGAATAAAAGAAAACAGAGCTGAAATAGATAATTCAGACATTTCATAGGCTAAGGCAGTTGTTTTTGTCGAAGCATATATGTCTCCTATCCATTTTCCTTAGAGGCCAAGAAACATTATGTCGACAAACAATTTTCCGAATTTCTTGATATTATTTAGAAAAAACTACATATAAACATTCCTTGCTAATAACTACATATAAACATTCCTTGCTAATTCTCTATTTCAGATGTCCATTTACCTCAAGTTCATGAAAGAGGTGTTATTTGAAAAGAGGAGAATTGAGGAGTTTGAGACAGTACAAAAGAGTGCAGCGCAATTTAGAAAAACAAGCTAGTACAAAAATTCAAAGACCCAAGGAGTTCTTACATCCCTTGCACTATTGGTACTTTAACTTTTGATAGAGTTTTATGTGATCTAGGTGATAGCATTAACTTTCAACAAGTCACTCCCTCAACCGTTTAATGATTGTAAGTGGCTCATTTGACCAATAAAGTATGTTAATTATTAATGTAATTCCACGAGTCTCGTGTTTCTCTTTGAAATTTATTGTACAAATAAGAGTTCAACAATCGTATAGTCGAACTTCTTATTGAGATTAAATTGTTCATTAGAAAAATACTATTGGTAACATTGTTCCTATTAATTAGGGGATGAATTCCGCGTTGTGAATATATGTTTGTTAATTAGTTCATTGTTGTTTTCAAAGAAATGTGATATTATCTAACATTTACAACGCACTTCTTGACTGAACACTTGTTCTATAATCAAATAACATAATAGCCCTGTTAGCACCCGTCTTCTAAAACTCTTTTTTCATCAAATTTGTTTTCACCCATACATTTCATGGGCTTCACAGCTTATATCAACTTTTCAACCACAAATTTCATCGTCTTTATCAAAATCTACTAAAATATGATTTTTAGCTAAACATGAACTTAATTCTATATGGTCATTACAATAAATTAAATGTATGTGGTCATATCCAATATATGAAAATGTATTACTATCTCTACTATCAGTCAATATAAACTTTTATAACGATAATATATATAGAGAACTAGAAGAATCGATGACACAACACATTAATCTATTGATGTATAAGCGGGTCTAAATATTTGAATAAACTTATGCATCAATAGATTGATGTATCGAGTAATTAGTACTTAGTAGATTATTTCTACAGTTTACAAATTTATCAACTAATTGCTAATAATTATTTTTTATCATATTATAAATTGAGCCAGTCTACATCTAACGACTTACAATAACTTTGACTAAATTAAATTAAATTTGCTTGCTAAAAAATAATGTTTATGGATAATTATTTAAATAAGATAAAACTACATTTTATTATTTAAAAAATGCAATCATAATAACATTTGGCGACATATTCCAACAATAACAGATAAAATTATGGGGAAAAAGCATAAAATCTGAGACAATTCATTTTTTATTTCTTATCCCTTCTGTACTAACACAAAAAAGGATGAAACTTGAGACGAGTGAAAAACATGCTCATACAAAGTTATACTCTATCCATCATATTGGACTTGATTATGGTAGACGCCGGTGTATTGGACATTTTGCACCTCAGCCACCCTGTGCACTTGGCGAGATGCTTGGACTAACCGCACCATCAATATTCCTTGACTTGACTACAATCAGAAAAGAGGCATAAGGAAAAGAATAAGAACCAAGGTTCAAGTACAAGGCATTTGAAAGAGTACAACTGTTCATTTTTTCAGATCACACAGTCTTAATGAGAAGTTAAAGAAAGATTGTGAGCACTTACAAAGTAGTTTGGATCTGCCACTGGTTGGGAACTCAAAGTTTGTGGTCCACGCAAGTGTTCCAAGTGAAAAGCAATTAGCAGAGATTAATAAGATAGAAAAAAGGAGTGAAAGAAAGTTAACATGATTTTTCTGCAACATCTTTTTCGAAAATCATATAAATATTTGGCTATTAAAGTGAGTCATAATGCCTTGATAGAATTACATTATATATATACACACACTAGGCTGGCAAAAACTATTTTGAAGAAAAAAAAAACTCTAATAAGATAAGACAAGAAAGATATATGGTGCACAAAAAATTTGCAAGACGGTTATAATCTATATAAAAGCTCCCTCACTGAAGTCTTCCATGTGTGGGACACTTGTTTTTATTGCCAAGTTTGAATTTTCTTGCATACCAGAAAGTCTTTGTCCTAGAAATGTGACTAACATTCGTTTACACACTCTCTACCAACCTTGCAAATAAATGTTAGGCCTACCCTACTTCTAGAAAGTTTAACTCTCACTACCGCAATTCATGCAATATACGAGAAATTTTTTAACAATGATGTTTCTTGTAACAATAGTCAACAAGAAAACTACTGCAATTCATGCAATATACAAGAAAACTTTTTTCTTCTTGACAATAATTGAACTTTTATAGATATATTTAGAGTTAATTACGTGAAAACAAACAATAGTACAAAACCAAAAACAGTATATATAATTATTTATGTTATATATACCTAGGATAAGTGGATTGAAGAAATGCTGTTAAGTTCTGTTGAACCTTCAAAGTTATTTGCCTTGTATCATGACGGTGTTTCAAGTATGGACTATTAGCAATAATTCATTTGACAAGAGGTTATAAATTCGAATTCCTGTACAAGGGTATTTGTAGATGCTTTATCAGCTTTATGTCAATGATGATTGTTGTCAACTTTATCTCATAAATGGACGGATCATTATAAGTAATAATGATATACCCATCTATTATAAGACGCTATGATATTTATTACCATTTGTTAGTTTATACCGAATCTCTTAAAAGCAATATAAATCACTCACACGTTATACTGGTGATCAAACATCAAAATATAATTAAGAGGATAATAAAAAATAAGCCTAGAAAACGAGAATTTAAATGAAAAATGAGCAATTAATTAACCAAAGAGTTAGCATGATTTCACCTTTAAGCCTAGCCTATCATGATTGGATAGAAAGAACAATAATTTGACAAGAATATACAAATAACCAGGATTTTCAAAATAATTGAAGAAAAAAGAGAATAAATCTTCAACCCTGGAACTTCTTCGATCAATCTTGATTTATCTTCGTTCTTCCTTGAGCCCTAGAAAAACAAGATGATTTCTTCTTCAATTATGAGAGAATTCTGGTGTTTTGCCTCCTAATAATCAATGATTTGTTATGAGGTCCTATAAGATATAGAGAATACATTATAAGGGTTCCTAATATATATAGGCCTCAAAAAGTCTCCGAGCCTTGCTAGGAATGACAAAAAATCCTAAAATGAAGTTTCCAAATCGTACAAGGAAAGTGAGAAGATGGGGTCGCCCCGGGGCATCACGGCCAAACTCCAAAACCTGAGGCTACCTGTAAAATCACCCAGAGGCTGTCCATGTGCTGCCTAGGCGCTATGTCCAATTTGCTCTGACGACCAGAGTTCGAACACACGTAACTTTTTATACTTAATGAACTACAACCGATTTTTGAATTGAAGTCCAAATTAGATATCATTCCAATAGTATATCATTTGCCTTGTAGAGATATTTGTACCAAGACATATCTGAAAATTAGTACCATAAATAAATAGTCCATCATTCACCCCAAATGATATACAGAGTATTATGTTTCTGCAAATCACTATTTTACAAAAACATTACTTAATTAACATGTAAATAAACTGAGATTATACTTTGTAGAGAAATTAAAGGTCCAACTGTGATGAATGAACTTTGAGACAAAGCATTACGAAGCCCTCAGGAGGTGCCTGACAGATTGAAGGATTCTGTAGTACTCATAAAAAAGTGAAGAATGTTGGCCTTCAAGCCCATCTCTGCTCACACGATTTCCGCCAGCGAGGTTATTACATGGACTCCCTCCAATAACAAGATCAAAACCACCAAACTCAGAAATCCACTTCTTTAATATGTGTTCAGTTACCTCTCGCACATCTGGAACATGAATTAATTTGCCTTTTTGGTTGGTTTCCTCCCACCAGCTTTGAACAACAATTCGACAAGTTTTTGACATCTCAACAGATACAACATTTTTCAATGGAATTCCAAGGCGGTGTAGTGCCACTTCAGCCCCGCCAATCCCGGTAAAAAGTGATAAGACATTTATGCCTCCAGGGAACAAATTCTTTAACACCGAAAGATGATATGCCACAGTATCAACCTGATCACGAGTGTGATAACATATCTAATAGCGTAATTAAAAGATTGAACACTCAAGTACAATTTAATTATCTAGGTGGAATGTATTGACGGTGTGGATGCTAATTACCTGGAAAGAGTTACCGAGAAGTTTATATCTCTCCGTATGTCCAATTCCACCTCCTCGTGTATGATTTTCTGGAAACCCCATTAATGACTCCATTTCATTAGGATCAAGAGGAGCGACTCTATTTTTCCCGACCCAAATTAAGTTCCATTTTTTGCAAAGATTCATAACGTATTTCTTGATATGTGAAGGTGGCTCTTCATTTTCACCTGATTTTTCGATTGCTATCTTTATCCTCTCGGTAAGTGGAGCACTTCCTACACATGTAACCAGACAGTTGAGCTTAGTTCTTGTGTCCCAAGCAGGCCACCAGGGCCTTGATAGAGGGAATGCTTCTTGAATAGTGGCAGGAGGAATAGGAAGAAGCCGGAATCTATTGTTGGTTGGGAGGTTATGTATATAACCTCTTTTCCTCTGAGCCGCACAAAAATATTGGGAGTCTAAGAACTCTGGCTCAATATCATACAAGAACCTCGATATCGTACTCCAAACTCCTTTGGGGGTAAGTGCTACATTCTCATAGTAAAAGTAAGGAGGACCAATTGTATAATGGGGAAGATTCCTATTGATAACCATGGGCGGCACTGGTACACCAGGAACCCCGAATCCTATCATTTTATTTGGTCGATGAGCCATTTTATCCATTTTTTGTTTCTTGAACCTTGTACTCTCATTTAGTTCATGCTTGTATCTGTTGGACTGCAGCTTCTCTACCTTTACCTCTGAAGGAGCAGCATATGCATCATGGCGCATACGAGCAGCATCAATGAATTCAATCACATCCATTATTGGGGTATCTTTACCTACAATGTTAGAATTTTACTTTAAATAGTATTGTAATGCAATCTATAAATGCCATATATTGTTATCAACTAATTTATATTATGGTATTGAGTTTATGTAAGACAAATCATATCAAAATAGAGTATTTCAGAAAGGAAAATGCTACATAAGACATGCACATTATATTTTTCGAAAAACTAAGACACAAACTGCTAAAGAAATATGATTGGAAATATTTTTAGGTTTCCTAAACATTTCTTGAAGTTTGAAAAGATTCATGTTCCAGTAAAACTAATCCTACACGAAAATGCTAATCTTTAGATTTTTGACCATGTTTCATATATAAGTGGAGAATGATTAATTCATTAAACCTTCGAAATAGATACTCACCACATCTTTCAATAGCTGTATAAGCTTCCTCGGCTTCATAGCCCATCTCTATTAGAAAAGAAAATGTATTGCCCTCTTCACATGATGAAGTTGTGTTCCCCTGTATTAAGGAATTTTATAAAGAATGAAATAAACATTCTCAACTAGTCATATCCTGAGTACAACATTTTGAGCCAAGTACAAGTGAATGGAGAGTAATCCTCAGACTGAGTTAATGCAGCATTGCCTAAGCACCCAAATTACAAGAAATTTATCTCCAAACTGTTTATATCTTCAAGTGAGATTTATCTTATGTGATGATGAAGCACTTGTTTTTCATAATTTTATTTTACCGATAGAAATTATGTCACAAAATAAAGTATCAAAAGCAAAAAATAAATACTATCGATGAAAAGTGTGGTTAACAAACTAATTTAAAGATAAAAAATGGAGTTTTTTTCGATTAATAAACTTAATGTGTCGATAAAACTTTTGTATTTAAATAAATAGCGAAAGAGCTAAAATGTTACGTTAAAAATTTTGCTAGTAAAATATAACAGTTAAAAAAATAATTCAATTTACTAATGAATTTTCAATTTGAAATATTAAAAAATTATATTTTCTTAAAGTTAACACATCGATTGAAATTTCTTGTATTAATAAATTGATAAAAATATAAAAATTAAATATAATGTTAGAAAATTTTGTAGTAAAAAAGCATTAATATAATAAATACAAAATAAAAGAATATATTTAGTTAGTGACATAATATCTGATATGTAACCTTTTAAAAAATAAAAAAGATAGAAAAAATAATTTTATGTAGGAACATCAACAACTTGTCTATCTGCAATTGACGGTCAATGCCCTAGCATTGTTGATGATTGCTAAGGACATTACCGCTGCTAGTTGCTCACAATGGTGCTTTAGTAATAATCGATGATATTAATATTGTAAAATTTGTC
Organism: Fraxinus platypoda; assembly: GCA_903798405.1. NCBI lineage: Eukaryota > Viridiplantae > Streptophyta > Magnoliopsida > Lamiales > Oleaceae > Fraxinus > Fraxinus platypoda. The sequence goes on from CAIGRT010177222.1 coordinate 8,843, forward strand.
ATGGATACCATCAACTTCTTTATCTACGATAACGTCATTATCTTCTATAACTGATGATACCTATGTTGGTAAAATACGTGATATCTTGGACAAATATTGCTTTGTACCAGAACAGCTAGAACAATATTGTAGGCTATCATGGACGTAATTTTGTTCGTTGATTATTTGCTCCATTTAATTATTATTATTATTTTTTTTAAAAAGGCCCTAAATTGTTTGAGTTGCCTTTGATTAAAAAATGAAGATTTCTTTAAAAATGATTCACATGATACTATTTTCTTATTTTATGATGGAAAATGATACTACAATAAAAATCGTCTAAATTGTGTTATTATGGTTCAAATAATTTGAAAAACAGCCAAAGCGACTGACTACTATAATAATGGTCGCTGGAACATTCCAATGGCGTTTAAGAATCATTTCCCTGATATTGTGGCAGATATTGAGCTCACTATCCCATGCCCAGACTCTGAGGATGAATTAATGTGGGAGCATTCTATGTTAGAAGACGTAAACTAAAAAGACTCCTACCAATACTTTCACAAACAGAGACAGTCCTTGGATTGGGGAAAGAAGATTGTTTACCATCCATTCCATCCTCTCGGTCTTTCCTAATATGGCGCATTCTCCATGGGCAAGTGCTTACGTAGGATCTACCACAATATCATGGCTTCCATTTTGCCTCCCACTGCAGCCTTTGTTGAAGGAAGCATCGCCAACTTGAGAATAAAAAAAAAAAAAAACAAGTTCCAGTATTTCTAGGATTAATTGCCCCATCCTTCAACAGCCAACATAGTACAAAATCTGGAGAACTTCATAATTCCTAGGAGTTGCTGCCAATTGCAGTACTAGAACTAGCGAGTAGGATCAGACAGTCGACTTAACACACGTATAAATACCAGTTCATGTCTTTGCAATGTGAGTGAGAGAGTGAGAAAGAGAAGTTATAAAGATAGCGGAGTGAGAGTTGATGAGTCAGAGAGAAACACATAGTCAAAGAGGCACACAGTGTATGAATCGTGTTGTGATCATTACGAGTGCAATGTGAGAGTAAATAGTAAAATACATAGAGGTTTATTGTTGTGTCCCATAGTAAATTTGTAAAAGTGTTAATACAATAAAATACTGTTATCTTTAGTATTAAACTCAATAATTTGGTATTAGACAGGCTTTTCGAGCTTCTTGAGATCATGCACAAAGTGAGATTGTGAAACTTCCATTAAGTTTGCTTTGGTGATGAGGAGGTTAATCACGATGGATGACCTACAAGTGTTAGGTCAATTAAGAAGCTCAACAATCAAATCTACACCAAATGGCAGACATGCATGTGGTCATATATCCAAGGACGAGACTTGTGGGACGTAGTCGACGACAGTGACATGACATAACTAGAGGACACCGTGACTTTTAGGAAGTGTAAAATTAAAGTGAGTAAGCTATATTTGTGACAGAGACAACAATAGATGCAAAATTGTTAGAACACATAAGGGACAAAAAATACGCCGAAGGAAATTTATTTGGGGTTAAAACTTCTGAAAAATGAGCTACTCTTTATCGCTCAAGGAGAAATAACGGTAAGTAAGTATTTTAACAAAGTTAAATCTCTCTGCAATAAAATTTATGAATTAGATGCTACAGGTAAAATTTTAGAAGCTAGAATGACAAGAATAATTACACGTGTCGCAATACAAAGTTGGCAAGAGCAAACTTCATTGATCAATCTAGAAAGTTTGCTGGCCGACTAAGAATCCTTGACCAAACAAATTTAAGGGTTTCATTAATGAAAGAAGATCAACAAGTATTAGTCAGCTACAAAGCAAGAGGCCAATTTCATCAACAAAATAATAAAGAATTAAAAGAATGTAAATTTAAAGGACAATATGAAGAAAGTTATCAGATAAGTAGAGCTTAACAAAATTTCAACAAGAAAGGTCACCCATCTAAGGATTATCAACGAGCTAGTTGAATAAGTGGAATTTGATGACAAGTTGAAGGAGAAGATGCTAGAACAAATCAGCAATGTGAGAGAGAAGCTCGAGAAAATAAAAAATGTGATAGAGTTAATCAATGAACAAGAGCATTCTAAGGTAACACACAGTCCTAAGGAATCTAAAGATCTACAAGTGTCAAGTGATAAAGAACTTACAAGAGCGACACAGAGTCCTTGAAAAAAATGATTTGTACCAGAAAACACTGAAGGATTATCGATAAAATCAACAAGAAGACATTGAGGTACATACAAGTTCACAACCACAAATAAGGAAGTTGAGTAAAAATGAGAAACCAAATACCTACTATGCAAACCTAGAAACACATGAAGAGGAAAATATGAAAGAGACATATATTTGAAGTAGCGGATGTGTTGAATGAAGGACCAAGCTCTTCAAAATTCATCGACTTTCAAACACAATTGGACACGACTAAAAAGAAAGGATCCCCAACTTAAGAAGTAAAAAATAATCCAGAACTTCTAGGATTTGCACCAACCTTCATTAGCCGACATAGCTCCATCATGAGTTGCTGCTGCCGCCGTACTAGAACTAGCGAGAAGGAGCAGACCACTGACTTACCACATGTATAAATACAAATTTCATGTTTTTGTAATGTGAGTGAGTGAGAGAGTGCAAAAGAGAAGTTAGATAGTTGAGTGAGAATTGACGAGTGATCAGAGGCTAGAGAAACGCATGAGTGAAGAGACAGCCATAGTGTGTGAATATTGTTGTGATCATTAGGAGTGCAATTGTGAAAGCAAATAATAAAATATATAGAGGTTTAGTATTGTATCCCTTGGTAAATTTGTACAAGTATTGTTATAATACAATACTATTGTCTTTGGTGCTAAACTCAATAATTGTAGGGAGCACGCTGAATACATTGAGCACCTATATTCTTCCAGTGTTTATTTGCAAAGGCATTCTGGGACTACATTGCTTCTTCCTTCAATTTCCCTCTGGACAACATTTCTATTATTCATCACTTCAACAAAGCACCAAAGACAAGGTTTTTTAGTACTCAAGTTTCCTCTTTATTGAAAGCAGCAATTATATCGTGTTTTTGGACAATTTGGACTTCTAGAAACCAATGCATATTTGAAAACATGGAGCCACCTGTTCGCGCCAGTTTTGCAATTATCTCTAGGGCAATCATGGAAGCAAATCTCTTGTAGAAGACAAGGCATTGCCCGGACCAGCAGGTTGTTGTGGAGTCTTTTGCACTTGTAGAGTGTTGCGTTTTGATACCCAATAAATCCCGGGCTATGATGTTAAATCGGTTTTCTAGTTGGATTAGATTTCATAGGCCTCGG
>CAIGRT010177233.1:0-22951 GCA_903798405.1 Fraxinus platypoda
TGTCACACGTGATGATCTATCCGTATCTAATTATTACTTTGACCATAGATGATTTAAGATTCAATCATATATAATTGTATCTCACAATCACAACTCTTTGTGATTAACAAATTACCAAGACTTGAATCAACGAATTCTATTATTTAATTTATTAGAATATTAATTAAATTAAATAATAGATATTGCCATAAGTATGCATCGATTATATATATATATATTTAAAGTGTTTATGTCCAAAGTTGATTGAACCTAGGGCATAACACTTACATCGTTCAGCTTGGTAGATGAATGATTGTCCAACTATGTCACATGATTGGACACGCCAATGCAAAATAACTCTTATTAATTTTCTAGTTAGTTTTCTGAAAGAAACAGTATTCCTAAAACCCGTAAATGATTCACGTGAATCAAAAAATGCTATATGTTATAGTTATTTCGAGATATTATGTTATTTGTAGGTTCTAAACATGTTACCTATAAAGTGACGGACAATGCTATAAATTATGTTGTTGGTGGTAGGTTATTAGAGGGGGAGTTTCAAATATTATTTTGGTTTCGATGTGCACCTCTTTGCATTAATTTAATGTTTCATATATTGGCAAACTGGATAAAGCTAGTACTGTCGAATTTCAAGCATCTAAATCACAAAATATATATACAACTATTGCTACCCATTGCATTTGAAGGGGGAGTTTACTAGAGGAAATGAAATACTTCGACTTGCCCTCACTCATTCATGTTCACCGGATTGTTGATATTGATGAAAAGCCTTCAATGAGCTACTTGTATGAAGCTATTCACATGACAAAAAACAAAATGGAACGTAGACTTCAAAAAAAGAAGAATAGAATTGCTCCTTATTGTTGACCTGTGGTTGATTTATCCTTAGTGTTTCGATCATAACAAACAAGTTAATCTTGTTTTCTAAAAATTAAATTTAAGTGATTGTAGTCTTTAAATTATTCAATGTTAAACTGATCAATCGTTGTCAAAAGATCATAATCAAGATTATCATATTACAAATCAGACTCACAATAAAGGTCAAGATTGAAGTTATGCATTCAAGTCAAATCCTTCGAGACAAGAGCTTAGAAGTCAAACGTCAAAAAAAGATCATAGACTAGACTTGTTTATTCATTTATAAAGGTATAAATGCTTCAATCTTTAGCAATAAATGATTAAAGGTCTAAAAACAATTTTATGAACAAAAAACTACTTTAATAATCATTTGCATAAAATATTTTGATCAAAGGTAAGATTGTTTTTCAAATTGCTATTTAAACTTAGACCATATTTTACAATATCACTTACCTTGAAAAAAAGTTGAAACGCCTTTCAAAAATCTACATTTTTCAAAACATTCAAGTCGAAACAAACAAAACCAAACAAAGAAATTTGTAAAGAACAGACGCCTGGATGGAATCGACGGACGTTCGACTATCTCAGCGATCGATTTTTTGACCGTTCTGATTTTTTTGGAATAATGGCTATTTTTGTCCGTCCAGGCCGTTGTCCATTTTCACAAAATGTTTTGCTCATTAAACTCTATAAGTACATTCACTTTTTGCACTCATTGTAAGACTTTTAAGAGCATTGAAGTAAGATACATTTGAACAAAATTATTTGAGCTTACATATATTTATTTCATCAACTTATTCACTTTGAAAACTTTTGATTGATTGAAGCAAACTCTATAATCATTATCTTCATCAAAGTTTTCTTATCTAACAATTGTACTATCATTTAATTCTATTCATTGAAGCGTTAGCCTCTCTTGGTATACTTCATTTATTTGTATCATTTATTAAGAGAGACGTTTCAATTGTAAAAATATTCTTCAAATTTGTGGCATATTGAGATCCCATAAAACTTAATATTGTATAACGATCACTGCTCCTTGTTTGTAAGTCATTGGAAGCGTTGTAACTGTTTGGATACCATAAGTTAATTAATATAGTGAAAAGGCCTTGGTCATAACGTAGAGCTTGGTAATGGAGGACGTAGATCAATGCTTTACATCAAACATTCACAATTCTATCATTTGCATCCTCTCTACCCTTTTATTTATTGTTATTTTGTTCAAGCTTAGAATTTGATTGATCTATTTTCTCTTGACTTGCTTAATATATGTTTTAATTCTTCGAAAAAGTTTAAAACCAATTCGCCCCCCCCCCCTCCCCCCCCCCCAGTTATTCTTGGGCTATTAACTGATGTTAGAGCAAGGTGCTTGTTTTGAAATTAATGTTTTACAATCTTAAGTTATGGTTAACCATAATCTTCAAAATCTTTAGAACACTGTACAATCGTCCTCCTTTTTTTGATGGTACTTGTTATAAATACTAGAAGGCTATAATAATGATTTATATTCAATCAATAGATTATAATGTTTGGGAATTTATTGAATTTGATCATTATGTGCCTATAAAAATTATTAAGATTGGCGGTAAATCGNAATAATGATTTATATTCAATCAATAGATTATAATGTTTGGGAATTTATTGAATTTGATCATTATGTGCCTATAAAAATTATTAAGATTGGCGGTAAATCGGATCAAACCATTTCAAAACCTAAAGAGAAATATGATGAAGAGGATGAACACAAATTATCTTTAAATGCTAGAGCAAAAATCTACTTTATTGTGCTTTAGATAAAAATAAATTTAATCATATTAGCACATGTGATACTGCTTATGAGATTTGGCATGTCTTAGAAGTTACTTGGGTACTAGCAAAGTGAAAAAAAAAAACTAAGATAAATCTTTTGGTTAAAAACTTCAAAAATTACTTTATGAAACAAAATGAACATATTGTTGATATGATTACTCATTTTACCAATATTGTTAATGAGCTTAACAACGTCAAGACAAAGAAGGAAAATGAGGAAAAGCAAAGAAGATGCAAATGAGCATCGTAAGCGCCAATGTTCTTTGAAATCATCAGTTGATGAAGGCACATCAAGTCGAAACATGAATGATGAAGAATTTAATGATCTACTTCTTTTTGTTAAGAAATAGAGAGAACTTCGCAACAATCAGACATCCCAAAAGAATGAAAAAGGGGGTAAAGAGAAAAGTAAAAAGATTGTTTGTTATGATTGTGTCAAACCCGACCACAAGAAAACCAAATGCCCAAACGAAAAGAGAATAATAAAAAAAGAAAGCTCTCCAAGCAATACGGGATGAGAGTGATAATGATAAACATTAATAGGATGAAAGTCGAGAAAATTTCAAACATGTGCTTCATGGAAATTGAAGATGAGGTAAATTTTAATGAAAAATGTCCATACGATGATTTATCTACTTCTTGTGATGAGATTCTCGAGGAATTTGTGCTCTAAATCACTCTATCCTAAAAAAGAAACACTCCTTATTGAAAAATGAAGTAAAGAAATTTTTAGAAACTTAAAATGATCATAAAAAAAAAAAAAAAAGTTGGTTACAATTTTTTGATTAAAGAAAATTCTTTTTTGAAAGAGAAAATTGTATTTTTGGTTAAAATTGTTCACAAGTTCACTCAAGGCAAGAAAAAGTTTGACTTAATGCTTGGTGAACAAAAATGTGTTTTTGACAAAACAGGAATTGGATACAAACCTTTTTTCAAACAATAATCTCTCAAAATTTATTTGTTAAAGCATCTAATTCCTCTATTCCAAACACTGCATGTAGTTTTTTATAATAAAAATGGACACATTGCTTTTAATTATTTAACCAAAAAGATGTTATACTTTGAAATCAAACATAAGTGGATTCAAGAGTCCGCTAGAACTAACCATCAAGGACCCGAATTTGTATGGGTGACAAAAATAAAAAAATTGGATAATGGATGCTCAAAGCATATGACCAAAGATCAAGCTCTATTATCAAATCTCAAAAAGAATGATGAAGGTCATGTCACTTTTTGAGATAATGCCAAAGGAAAAATTATTGGCATTGGAAACCTTGGTATTCAGTCATCTCCTATTGAAAATGTACTATTAGTGGATAACTTCAAACATAACTTGCTTAGTTTAGTCAATTATGTGACAAAGGTTATCATATTAAATTTAATTCTTCCAAATGCCTTATTGAGAATGCTACACCAAAATGTGTGATGTTTATAGGAAGCCAAAATGAAGATGTCTATATCATAAATGTTGAAGTTGAAAATGAAGAAAAATGTTTATCAAGTCTAAAAGTTGATACTTGGTTGTGGCATAAAAGATTATCTCATATTAGCATGGACCTACTTTCAAAAATTATTTTTTTAAAGGACTGCCAAATTTGAAATTTTAAAAAGATAAAATTTGCAATGCATGTCAATTTGGAAAATAAGTAAAGAGGTCTTTCAAACTAAAGCAACACTCTTCAACTATAAATCTTTTACAACTTCTCTACATGGATAATGTTGGGACCATCTAGAACTGCTAACTTAAGTGCTAAACATTATGCATTCGTTATTGTCAATAACTTTTCTAGATTTATTTGGATCCTTTTATTTAACCTAAAGGATGAAGCCTTGAATGTATTCAAACAATTTTGTAAAAATGTTTAAAATGAAAAGGGATATACTATTACAACTATTTGAAGTAGTCATGGTGAAGAATCTGACAATATTGCATTTGATCATTTTTGTAATGAAAATGAATGTGAATATAATTTCCCGGCTTCTAAAACTTCTCAACAAAATGGTGTAGCAAAAAGGAAGAATCCTACATGGCAAGTAATGGCTCGGACTACGCTTTGAGATAGATCAAAATGTTTGAAATCATCGATATGATTTGAATGAATGACTATTGCCTTTTAAAAGATATGAGGAGTACATGAATTACATGTTAAATCTAATATTTACATTCCTTATCAATTGTTTTAATCTTACTTCGCAAATAATCATGTTTGTCATAATCAAAAAGGAGAAAATTGTTGACATATAGTTGATTTTATCCTTAGTGTTTTGATCATAACAATTAAGTTAATATTGTTTTCTTAACAATTGAATTTAAATGATTATAATGTTCAAAGAATTCAATGTTAAATTGATCGATTGCTACCAAAGATTATTTTATGACTATCACATTACAAATCGGACTCATAATAAAGGTTGAGATTGAAGTCAAGCATTCAAATCAAATCCTCCGAAACAAGAGCTTAAAAGTCAAACGTCAAAGAAAGATCATAAACTAGACGTTCTTATTCATTTGTAAAGGTATAAATGCTTTATTATTTAGAAATAAATGATTAAAACTCTAAAAATAATTTTATGTACAAATAGTTATTTTAATAATCACTTCCATAAAATATAATGATCATAGATAAGATTTTTTTTTTCAAGTTGATATTTAAAATTTAGCCATATTTTACAATGTCATTTATCTTGAAAAATAAGTTGAAAACGTCTTTCAAAAGTCTACTTTTTTCAAAATATTCAAGTTGGAACAAACGAAGCCGAAACAAAGAAATTTGTGAAGGGCGGACTTTCAGATGGAATTAGCGGATGTCCGACTATCTCAACAGTCGATTTTTTTTCCGTTCTGATTTCTGACGAATAACGATTATTTTTGTACGTCTGAACACAAGGCGGACATCCTGACCCTTGTCCATTTTCACTGAATTTTTTGCTTATTAAACTCTATAAATACATTCATTTTTTGCATTCATTATAAGACTTTTACGAGTGTTAAAGTGAGATACATTTGAGCAAAATTATTTGAGCTTACATTATATTTATTTCAATTTATTCACTTTAAAAACTTTTGATTGATTGAATCAAACTCTTTAATCATCGTCCCCATCAAAATTTTCTTATCTAACACTTGAGCTATCATTTAATTCTATTCATTGAAATGTTAACATCTCTTGATACTTAATTCATTTGTATCATTTATTAAGAGAGGATTTTCAATTGTAAAAACATTCTTAAGTTTCAATTGTAAAAATGTTTTTCGAATTTATGGGTCATATTGAGGTCCCTTGAAAGTTCAATAGGTTAGGTCATATTAAGGTCATGTGAAGCTCAATATTTTATAATGTTCGGTGTTCCTTATTTGTAAGTCACCAAAAGAGTTATAAGGGTTTGTATTGCAATAAGTCAATCAATATATTGAAAAAGATTTGCTCATAAAGGAGGACGCAGATCATTGCTTTGGATCGAACCTCCATAATTATATCGTTTGCTTCTTTCTACCCTTTTATTTATTGTTATTTTGTATAAGCTTAGAATTTAATTGATCCATTTACTCAAGACTTGCTTAATATAAGTTTTAATTTTTCGAAAAAGTTTCAAAAATCAATTCACCCCCTCTTGGTTAGTTATTTATGAGTATCACTTGTTTGCAAATATATGGAACAGACGGCATAGTCAATTACGTAAGAATATTCATGTTGTTGGATATTGGTTTAAACCTTCTTTTCAATATAATAATTCAGATATGGTCATAAACAAACTATTTGGAACTTTGAGATGTAATAGAGAGAAGTGCTTATGAACAACCTGATTTAATTGTCTTGTGAAATGAGACTATTTATGCAAGCACGTGGTGACTTTGGACGTTTACCTATTGTAGCTAATCGTTACTTTGAAATGTTTGACATTTATGACAATTAGGTGTTAGAGGAGGAGACGCCAATTTAGTAGATGATGAGTTTGAGATATTTTATCATTATTTTGATGCATGTCCTACACAACACAATCAAAATGATGGTAATTATTTCTCCTTTCTATTAAAGTACATATGATATAATGTCAAATTTTAAAAATTTTTGTAAATGAATTAGGCTTTGATGATCTTGATGGTGATGAAAATGATGACAATGGCAATGAAAATCGAAAGTGGTACAAACAATGAGAACGAGAGTTTTAGTATCATTGGCACAAGGCGAAGAGATCAAAGAATTTATGTATAAGACATCAATATGAATGCTCTCCAACTTTTCTTAATAGAGAAAATACCGACTTATCTCAAATAATTTGCTTTGTTAACAATAGCTTTATCCACGAATAATTATTAGTTGTTGATTTATTTTTGCAAGTATATTATTGTAGTATATGAAGCAATTTTGTTGAATTTTGACCTATAGAGTAATTTTTGGTCAATAATTATTTATTTTACCGTTGCAAATGGATTTTTCATATTGTATGATCTAGTGTTTACTGATTTTTGTCATATAGGTTGATCATTAGTCACCAAAAATAACATAATGTTAATTTAGTTGATGATAAAGGATTTGTTAATTTTATTATACAATTAATAGTTAATAACATTTTTTTACATGAATTGAGTCATCTATTGAACCATTGGGTCATCGATTGAATCATTAATTAGTTGACTCACTGCATTATTTGGGTCAGATCTGACATCTATGGAACAAAATTTTGTAACGTAGTATGTTGTCTATTTTTACTATACAATTATGAAGATATAAATGACACAATAGAGACCTAAAGTAGTAAATTTTATCTTTTATAGTGAATGCTTATCATTCATACAACCCCACTCAAAATTGATTGACCCCGCACAACCATATGATCCAAAAGATAAAAAAAGAGCAACATCAATTGAAAGTAAGTTGAAAAATAATATTATAAACACGTCACAATTTTTTCGAACATCTTAATGTTTATTTGAAAATATTTAAAATTTTGTTAAAATATTAACGTGATGATGGGTGTTCCCTCCCACGCGAGGGAACTTATTCATTTTAGTGGTAAGTGGGGACCATTTCCCACTAAGTCGCCAAAAACCAATTAAAAGAGAGAGACTTTGCTAGCAACAGAGAAGAAAAAGACCGAGAAACAAAAAATAAAGGGTTTCATCACTTTCTGCCAATGATCGAGGCCTGTTTGTGGTCTGTTGGAGCTAAAATTTTAGGATGTTGTTCCTGGCTATGAGAGCTACATTTTGACTAGAGCTGATTGTACAGATTCTTCTTCAGTACTCTGGGTATTTGTATACTCATTTAGTGAGATTTTTTCTTTGTTATTTTCTCTATCCACTTTTAGAGTGATGGTGTTGTTGTTATCCAAGAACTAGTGTTCTTGATGTATTGGTAGCCTATGAAGATTGTTCTAGAGAAGAAATTCAGTGTACGTATTATTGTTCATAGTGGGGGATTTCATGTGGACTACGTCCTCGTAAATCTTGTTGTTTGTTGTTTACTTTCGCAATGTGAGTTGTTGGAGCTATTTAATATTAGGCCCTGTTTGATTGCCACATTTTTCATGAAAAATGTCACATCCGAGGAAAACGAATTTCATTTTGCCCGTTTGATTGCAACGTGGAAATGGAAATCGTCCAAGATACAACTATTTTAAGCTGCATTTTCTTTGTTTTCATGAAAAACGAATTCCTATAGGTTTGATGAGTTTTTATTTTCCAATTAACATGGAATTGGACTCCACATTTGCCTATCAAACGGACCCTTATTATCATTTTAATTCTACACAAAGAGGGGTAAGAAATATTTCCACTGCTTGTTTATTATTGGTTCACACCAACAAAGTGATATCAAAACTTTTGTTTAAGTCTTTGTATTTCTTGTGAGAATAAAAAATGGAGGATTCGATTAGTGGCATGGCTAAACCTACTGTTTCCAATTGGTATATTTGGAAGAATAGAATGAAGGATATTTTGTATTACAAAGATTTGTTTGAGCCAATTGAATCGAATGACTAGAAGCTTGATTCTAAGACTGGAGAGGATTGGAAGAAGTTGAATGAAAGGCCATTGTCACATTATGAAGTGGGTTGATCATAGTGTCTTCCATCGTAGAGCTAAAGAAGTAGATGTATATAGCCTTTGGCAGAAATTAGAGTCTTTATGAAAGAAAGACTGCAGAGAACAAGACCTTTGTGATAAGAAGGCTTGTAAATTTAAAGTATAGGGATTATAATAGTGTTGTAGAGCACCCGAGTAGCTTTCAAGGGTTGTTGAATGAACTATCTACTGATAGGTGTAATTTATAAACTTATTTGAACCAAAGATGATAAACATTTAGTTCTTTTTAACAATTATAACCTAATTTATTGTATATTTGTTTATTAGGTGAAACTCAATGAAAGAAAGTGAAATTGAAAGAAAGAAGCGAAAATGACGAAAAATTGGGCAAGATCCAAAGTTTGGGGACTATAGTGTAAATACTCAAAAGTTGTGCCGAAACTCATGATGAAGATTCGAGAATGTTAGGAGTCAATTGGATGCAATTAAAAGTTAAAAAGAGTGAAATATGACCAAAATATTTTTACAGATCAATTTTCAACTGCACAAGGTTGTTCCAGATTTTCAGCCAGATATGGAGACCCATTTTTGGCCTAGTAAACATTTGAATTGGAAAATAGCTATTTCTAGTAAAGTTGTAGCCCTTTGAGTTATTTTTACAGTCCAATTTGAATCACCTCAATCGAATATCGGGAGAGAAAGTTATGAAAAAAAAATACTAAAAGAAGTGCAGTACAGAATTTTACCCGAAAGGTGGCGCCCCGGTGCCACCATGCTATCTTCGCGGCGTCGAGGCGCTGCCTGGGTGTATCTAAGGTGCTTTTTGACCCATTTGAATCCCATAAAACCCTACATTGGACAAAATGTGGGAAATAGTATAAATACAAGTTTTTAACACTTTTAAGGGAGTTCCACACAATTTAGGGGAAAAGAAAAGCACATAATCATCAAGATCAAAGAGTAAAAGCTAGGGTTTGAAGACTTTTGAGGTTGAAGAAGATTCTTGGTTCGAGATCAAATTCTTTCCATGATCAAGATTTCAAAATCTTGTTATGACCTCTATACATTTTGTTTTTTCTTTCATCATTATGAGTACCTAAATTCATAGATAGGGCGAATAATGTAATCTATGTGTGACCATTTATTTCTTTTACTCAAAATTCTAGTTCTTTAAATATATTTGTGTTGATTTTATTCATTAATTTAATGCTTTGAATTCTTTGGCCAATTATTCAATGATTTTGTGAATCTATTACAAATCGAGAGGTGAGTGTTAGATTTAGACTACATAGTAAAATTTGGTAATTTAGTATAACGTGTAAAGATACATATACTAATTATTGTGTAGATGAATTCTTAGAATTAATACTTCGTTTAACTAAGATTGATTCACATAGAGATATGGAATTGAATTAGTTAAATAGACTCAATGAAAATCCAAGATGGGTAAATTGAATACTTTAGATGAATTTGACCAAACACTACGATAGTAATGAATCTTGATTGGCGAATTAAAGTACATACATAGGTAAAATTGTAAGTCCTAACATCCTATATTCATACTTTTAAAATCAAAATTCGACAAATTGTACACGTTAGATAATTTAGTTTTAGTTATAATAATTTAGACACCAATCACAAATCTTTATTATTTGTTTTCCATCAAATTAAAGTTGGGAATAATTTAACCAATTGTTAGATAGTAGTTCTCATGAGAATGATATCCAGACTCATTAGTCCACTATATTACTTGTTACGATCCGTACACTTGCTAGATATAAAAATCGTCAACAAGTTTTTGGTGCCGGGGACTATTTTTATTTAGTATTGGTTTTAATTATTTCTTGCTTTTGTTTAATTTTTTTTCTTTTTTTAAAAAATTGATCTGCTTGTTTTTTCTTTGCTCCATTGACAGGGAATAAAACGAAGCAAGAGATCAAAAATTCATAATGATTGATCCCGACTTAAATGAAGGTAAGAAACTCTTTGGAGAATTCCTCTTCAAACAAGAACTTAAAAAATGGGGATACGATCAAACTATTGTATTTGATGAGGATGGCTTTCTGAAAGGACTAAATATCAAATCTATTGTTTATGGGGAGATCAAACGAACTTGTGAATATTGTGGGGGCATTGCATCTTACAAAAAATTGCTTGTTATTGATGACTCTAGAGGAAGTAAGGAAAGCTATATTTGATGATCCAAATGAACAAAATGATGACGGTGAAATAGTTACGAGAGACATCAACATGCAAAAATATAAACGGATTGAAGATCAAGTAATTCAAGTGAGTCAAATAACATGCCATGGAGGATATCTTCATTATTCAACCCGATGAACCAACTAAAGAAGAAGAACATGTAGAAACAAATAGATTAATCACAAATGAGCAAAATGAATTAGTGGCATTCAAAAAAGATGGGATTAGCATATAAACCTCCAACTTTATTGATTTTGTGATTAAAGTCGATGGGGGAAATTGAAGTATTCTTAGTTGAGTTCGAATTGGATAATTTAGGCAAGTCATATCGTATTAAAAAGGGCAAAGTACTATTTTGGAGGACGTGTGAAATATGAAACAAAGTCAAATTGAGCGAGTTGAGCAGGACCTCCAAAGCCATATTCAAAGTGACGTGAAGTACTTGTGCAAAAGTCTTGCTAAAGACTTCAAATAAATGCTTATTGGGAGGCAACCCAATTCCCTTTTATTTGTTATGCTTTCTATATTTGCATTGCATATAGTCTATTAAGGTGGATTAGTTTTAGGCATGTTTCTGTTTCAATAAGAGGGTCATCATATGACATTAAGCCTATTAAAAGAAAATCATATATTTGAGTAAAAAAACAGACATTGCATATAGTCTATTAAGGTGCATTAGTTTTATGCATGTTTTTGTTTCAATAAGAGGATCATCATATCTATATTAAGCCTATTAAAAGAAAATCATATATTTGAGTCAAAAACAGTAGGAAAGATACATGTACATTTTTCAAAGCTCCAAGGATGTCAAAAAAATAAAATCTTATTATCATATACACCACAATATTGTTTTTAAAGTGTCTCTTAACTCTTATGTTTGTTTTCTTTCATTTTTCAAAGGTACATGGATATCAAGCAAGAGATAGCTTAGAAAAATGAATGAACTAATCCAACAAATCACTTCAAATATCTCAAAATCAAAGGAGTACCTTCTTTCTATTTTCCCCAACCTTATATGTGTTATACTAGACTTTAAAACATTAGGGACATGTATATTTTAAGTTTGGGGTATAAAAAACATTGATTTTTTATTTTTATTATTCTTATGTGTTTGTGTGTTTCTATTTCTTTATTATATAAAAAAATAGAAGGTTTTCTTGTTTATTGTGTGCTTGCGTGGGTTAGGTAGCCTTGTCGACAAATATATTTGGAATTTTGTATTAATTTATTCACTATGGATATGTTACCTACTTCGATTAATTGATTTTTATCCATGCAAAGCTTGATACTATTTGCGCACATGAATTAAGTTTAGCATTATAAAGTAATGGGTTGATTCGTATGCTTAATAGGTTGAAATAGTAGACATTAGATGCTAAACCCAAAAATTACTACAATATATATCCTTCAACCAAACTTAGATTAGTCTGGGGTGATTTTACTATTGTATGGAAATATAGATATGAATGGAGATTTCATGTGTGTAAATTCTTATGTGAATTGTCTAATGCCAATATGATGAAAATTATGTGAAAATCCTAAGTTAGGGGTTGATTTTTGGGAAATAGTGTTTAATGAGGGACATTACACTAATCATGAAGAAAACAAGAAAGAGAAAATATATTTCATTATGAAACGTCTCTTCGTAGTCTTTATGACTCGAATAATTAAGTCCGTAAGGATATCTAAAAATTTGATGCCCTATGTTCATTTGACTTGAAGTCATCGGTTTAAAACTCGTTACAAGAGTCATTTAGAAAGTTTAATGGAGATAAATCTTCACATAAGATAAAAAATAATAATTATTATTATTATGTATTTACATACTACATGTATTAATTAAGTTCCAAACACTTATTTGAGAAAATTAAATCTTTGACAAGGGATTATTAGCCTAGTTGAGTCTTCGAGGTTGAAGTAATCAAAATTTGGAGAATTCTCATTTGTTGAAGTATCGACTTGCAATTAATGAGATCCATCTAAACTAAAGAGGGTGAGGAGTTGGTATAAAGATTCAGCAGTAGATCATACATTGGGAAAAGAGTAAAAAAGAATAAATTTGGGGGTGTGTGAATCTTACAAGTGATGAAAGTAAAAATTTGACCATCGAGGGTCGGGAATCGAAACAACTTATGAATTTATAACGTCTTACTTAATTCTTCACACACACACATCAGTTTTGTATTGTAAAAGTATATATTGATTTTGGTAACGTGACTTTGAAACTGTTTATAGATTTAATATAATTTCAGTCATGAGACAAAATGGCAGGTTATTTAACCATAACCTTTTGCATGTTTGTGTGTTTGTTAAGTTAGGTTATGGTTTTGTTTAAGAACAAACAAATGTTTAACTTTGGGAGTGTTTGATAAGTGCATTTTATACACTTATTTGGACCTAAAAATATAAACATTTAATAGTTCTTTTGAACAACTATAACCAACATTTATTAGGTGAAACTTGATGAAAGGAAGTGAAATTGAAAGAAAGAAGCAAAAAAATGGCGAAAAAAGAGGGCAAGACCCAAAGTTTGGAGACTAAAGTGTAAATACTCAAAAGTTGTGCCGAAACTCATGATGAAGATTCAAGAATGCTAGGGTCAATTGGATGCAATTACAAGTCAAAAGGAGTGAAATATGACCAAAATATTTTCACAAATCAATTTTCAACCACACAAGGATGTTCCAGATTTTTAACCGAAGATTGAGACCCATTTTGGCCTAGTAAACGTTCGAATTGGAAATAGCTATTTCTAGTAACGTTCTATCCCTTTGGGATATCTTTACAATCCAATTTGAATCGTCTCAATCGAATATCGGGAGAGAAAGTTATAATAAAAATACTAAAGAAAGTGCAGTGCAGAATTTTACCCGAAAGGTGGCGCCATGCTGTCTTCGCACTCCCATGGCGCCGCCTAAGTGTATCTAGGGAGCTTTTTGACCCATTTTGAATCCCATAAAAACCCTACGCTGGACAGAAACGTGGGGAATAGAATAAATACAAGTTTTTGACACTTCTGAGGGAGTTTCACACAATTTAGGGGAGAGAAAAAAAGTACATAATCATCAAGATCAAAGAGGAAAAGCTAGCGTACGAAAAATTTTGTGGTTGAAGAAGATTCTTGGCTCAAGATCCAATTATTTCCATGATCAAGATTTCAAAACCTGGTTATGAACTCTATACATTTTTTTTTTCTTTCATTATTATGAGTACCTAAATTCATAGATAGGGCGAACAATATAATCTATGTATGACCCTTTATTTCTTTTATTTTCTAGTTCTTTAAATACATATGTGTCGATTTTATTCATTAATTTAATGCTTTAAATTCTTTGGCCAATTATTCAATAATTTTGTGAATCTATTACGAATCGAGAGGTGAGTGTTAGATTTAGACCACATAGTAAAATTAGGTAATTTAGTATAACGTGTAGAGATACATATACTAATTATTGTGGTCATTAGATGAATTCCTAGAACTAGTACTTCGTTTAACTAAGATTGATTTACATAAAGATATGGAATTGAATTAATTAAATAGACTCAATGAGAACCCCGGAATAGGTAAATTAAATACTTTAGAGGAATTCGATCGAACACTACAATAGTAATGAATCTTAATTGGCGAATTAAAGTGGATCCATAGGTAAAATTGTAAGTCCGAGCATCCTATATTCATATTTTTAAAACCAAAATTCGACAAATTGTGTACGTTATATAATTTAGTTTTAGTTAGAATAATTTAGACACGAATTACAAAACTTAATTATTTGTTTTCAATCAAATTAAAGTTAGGAATAATTTAACCAATTGTTAGATAGTAATTCTCGTGGAAACGATATCCAGACTCATTGGTCCACTATATTACTTCTTACGATCCGTACACTTACATGATATAAAAATCGACAACATCTACCATGAAGATTACACTAGATGATGAGCTGTAGGCTTTACTTCTGTTGAGTTCCTCACAGACAATTGGGAATCTTTAGTTGTCTCTTTAAGTAATTTAGCCCAAATGGTGTGATAATTGTCGACATGGTGAAAGGCAATATGTTCACTGTAGAGGCCAGAAGGAAATAAGAAGGTACTTCTTCTAATTTTGAAGCACTTGTTACAAGGGAGAAGCCAAAGTAAAAAACCCCATGGTGATGACAGTCGTGACAAGTCAATAGGAAGATTGAAAACAAGAAGAGGGATAAAATGTTATCATTGTAGCAAGCTCGAGCACCTTAAAAAGGAGTGCAGAAAATTGAAAAGAGAACAGTTAAAATGGAAAGGTGGAGAACAAAAAGAGACTGCAATAGTTGCATCTAATGCTAAAGAATTTATTGCTTATGAGGAAGCATGTGCTAGCCTTACATGCCAGAATTCTACATGGATAGTTGATACAGTCGCTTTTGTTCATATTACTCCACATATAGATTTCTTTTCATCCTATACCCAGTGGTTATTTTGGTTGAGTTAGGATGGGAAATGATGCTAAAGCAAAAATTGGTGGCATGGGGGATGTACAATTGGAAAACCAGCATTGGTAACAAGTTACTTCTCAGGGGTGTTAAACATGTTCCTGATGTAGTGATCGGAAAAATATTATTTTTTGTTTTAGAAGAATTTTTTTTGTAGAACTCAAAAATGATTTGGGTTACATTACTACGTCACTATGACACTTCCTAAGCGTCCAAAATATTTTTTTTTGGTTACGATAGTAGTGTTGCGCTCACTTATCTTAAAATTATTGTAAGGTGTCGAATTCTAATTTAAACGACAAATTTCTTATTTTGGTTTGGTTGCGTTATTTTTTTATGGCACATTCTACATTAATTACCGCATAGGTTAAATCCTCAAAATTAAGATTAGATAACTTATTACATAGTGCCAAACAATCCCAAATTCAGCCACGTATTTTGATTCCTTCTCATCCCTCAATCTGATTTTTTTTTCTCCACTAGGCATCCCATTTAAGTTTTGCCATCCACTAAGTGCCATTACCATCCTTACTTACCTTATCATTTAAATCCCACTTTCATTAACTACCAACTGCTACATCCATTTGTAATTGAAAATATTAACCCATTTCAACTCCTATAGCCACGTTCTCTCACAAACCACCATACATATACATAAAATTTCACTTGCCCTTTTTACATACACTAAAAGAACCTTTGAATTTGAAAATTATCTAAAGGAAAGTCTAAGAACACGCCGTACTTTGTTACAAATTGGACACAAAAGGGTATTCAAGCTCCAAACATTTGAGGTATAGTGTTTTCGGTTCTTTTGTAAGTGAAGCAAAAATTATTTGTTTACGATTTGCATTAACGTGTTATTATGTTGCTCATGAGAAAATGGAAGCACCCTTTGGTGTTTTGAATAAGATATGAGGAGCATATTTTTTTGTACTTGAAAAGGGTTATCAAAACCTGAGAGTAAGTGGACTGTCTGATCACCGGTTTGATTTACAATATTGATGGTGACACAAATAACCAAAGTTTGAATTTTTGGAAAATATATTTTTTAATCATTTATTTTAGTGCTTCCTACTGATTATTACTTGTGGTACCCATCCCCTACTAAAATTTTACAATTTAATTCGAGGCATGACAGTGGTTTGGCATCGTGGCAAGTGCTGGCAATTCGAAATGCGGTTTAACTTTCTAGTAAAATTTCTAGTTATGTAAATCTTTTATGAACACTTAGATGACACTTTTAAAAATATTTAAATCTCTATTTCGTCTAGTTTCTATATACATTTCACGTCAACTGTAATTTAGAAATGTTGGATAGACGATGCATGAAGTTTAATTGTTGCTGAATTGTAATTCCAGTTTCTATCTTCCTATTTAAAAATGACATAACTCTGGCTACGGTGCATGTTTTAGAGTTAAATCAGTGAAGTTTGACATGTTTGTGAGTCTTCTAATATTGGTCTTTGGAATCACCTTAAAATTTTACCCAGAGAAAACGTTTTGTCCGTTTTAATTAACTACGTCGGGTCAGTTTCGAAATACTGTCCAACATAGTTGAAAAATGTTTTCGTGCTTCAAACATCATCCTCGAAACCCCAATTTGCATATGTTTTACGTATATGAATGTTATAGTCTATATTAAAGTTTCATAAATTTTAGTTGACGTTGCAAGGCCAAACATATTTTTCTTTCCGCTACTGCGCAACCAGTGTTTACTGAATTTCCTCCAAATGTTTTCCAAAATCAGATTATTCCACTATTGTCTAAGTTTATATGGTCAAATGTTAAAATCTCCCATATTTTTATATTTCGAACTCTAAAATTTTTTTAATTACAATTTATTTTAGTTAACGTTATAGAACTCAAATTAAGATTTTTTTAAATCATAAGTTACAAGAATTTGGGACGTTACAACTTGGTATCTGAGCGCGATTTATTTTCTGTAGACTTGCATTGAATACCATATTTTAGATGTATCATGTCACATATTAAGTTGATCAATTGTTTTAAAGAGGATCCTGAGCAATGTACTTGCGATAGCCGTACTATGCTGATTTTGAGGTAGATAAAGTTTATAAATATGCTCTATGTGATGAGTATGAGAAAGTTTATCCTCGATACAACATTTGAAGGGTATATATGAATATTAGTATATGTTTGAGTTTGAGTACTTTTTGTAAATAATCATTATTGTACCAAGTATTTTGAGAACGTTACCAAATTTAAATGTTTATTTAAGTTCTCCAGAATTAACTAAAACTTATTAGATACTCACTAATTAGACTTTGAATAATTGGTATAACATAGATGGTATGAAATAAGAAAACTTGTAGGAATGCAAGTTCATTGATGTCTCGCCGATATGAGATCGTGAGGCATTATGAAGAGTATAAGTGGAATCTAGCACACAATATGGGCATGCACATTTAGGGCATGTTAGTAAGGTGGATGGGTTGAGGTAACTAGGCAATATGGTCACTGGTCATTAGGCCATATGTTTCCTTATTGATACTTTACCAGAAGAATGTCTAAAGATGGCCGAATCCATTTATGATTATTTGTGGGGAATTGTTGTGCCTACCATACCTCGAGAAATTGACTACAAGGCCTTTTGCACATAACTGATGGAGCAATGGGAGCAGTCCCAACTCGTGATCACCGAGGACTATAGTCTGCATACTGAGATGTACATTCATGAAGATGCACCTCCACCTAGTCCAGATGATGAAGTACAGCCTCTCAAGAAGCCTAAGGTTCATGGAGGCTGGATTAGTCATGATGAGGGCAAGGACAAGTAGCGGCGTGGAATTTTAGTAAATTATAATAGGTTTAGTTCTTGTTGATGTCGAGTAGGATTCCTTTTACTTTTCTGTTTATTAGTGCCAGAAGTTTTTTTATTATTTTGTACTCTTCTTAAAGGATTCTTTTGAAATAATAATAAAAGATGTTGAGCTATAAATCTTTTTCTTATTTCATGCAAAGTATAGTTGACTCCTCTAAATGAGATTGCAATTATTTTGGTATATATGATTATGGCACAAGCAAGGACAATTAGAGAGTTAAGGTGGGATACCTCCAGCATCTCAAGCTCCACCGATCCCCTAGGCACCACCGATGTCGCCAATGTACTCTGATGCACAGTTTATTCCGATGGTAGAAAAGTTTCGTAGATATCGATCTCCTAGCTTTGATGGCATAAAAGACCCCCTGTCAGCTGAAGAGTGGTTGCGTACTATTGAGAAGATCTTCCGGCACATCTCTTGTTTAGAAAATTAAAAGGTATTATGTGTTTAATTTATGCTAGTCAGAAAATTGGCAGGATAAGAATAAGAATACTTGACGTTTTAAGAAGCAGACACATATGGGTCAGTCAAGAAATATTTTATCCTAATGTCCTAAGTGTAATAAGTTTCACAGAGGATAATATCTGTATGGGATGTATGTTTGCTATAAGTGTAGCCAACCTGGCCAGGTGGCCTCTTCATGCCCATTAATTAAGAAACTTGAGCAAGAGAATAAATGAAAAGCAAGGGTGTTTTCTTTGACTCACGATAAGGCTACTTCAAATCCGGACGTAATCGCAGGTATTATATCCATCTCTAGTATTCCTGTTTACATTCTTATTGATTCTATTAGATTTATTCGTTCATATCTAGTGCATGTCTAGCTAAAATTTATGCTTCATGTCAGAAAAGTGATAGTGTACTAGAGGTTAGTATGCCATCAGGGGGAACCATTGATACAAATAAGGTAGCAAAGGATAGGTACAAATAAATTTTGATGGACTGACTTTAGATGCCGACTTGTATGTTACAGAGATGAAATCTTTTGATATTATTTTAGGTATAGATTGGTTAGGTAGTAATCGAGCCACGATAGTATACTTTGATAAAGAGGTAATTTTTCGAATACCAAGGAAAGAGAAGTTCAGATTTTATGGATCAAAGATTAAGGCACTTCCACGCTTAATCTCTACTTTGAAGGAGCAAGTTGAGGAAGCATGATTGTCAGGAGGTCTTACTAGCACCTCATCTCAAGAGAAAATATTAAATAATGTGCCACTAATATGAAAGTATGCCGACTTGTTTCCAAATGATCTATCGAGTACTTCGTTCAATAGACAAGTGGAATTTAAGATAGATCTGGTACCTGGAGTTATTCTTGTGTCCAAAGCTCCATACTGAATGGCGACAAAGAAATTACAAGAGTTGAAGATGCAGTTAGCGGAACTGTTAAACACAGGGTTCATCAGACCGAGTATATCTCCAAGGGGAGCTCCAGTACTCTTTGTAAAAAAGAAAGATGGTACACAAGATTGTGTATCGACTACCATGAACTAAATAAGTTGATGGTCAAGAAATAGGTATCCCCTTCCTAGGATTGAGGATCTGTTTGATCAGTTGAAGAGTGCTTCCGTGTTCTCAAAAATTAATTTAAGGTCGGGCTACCATAAGCTAAAGATTAAGTCAGTTGATATACCAAAGATGGCATTTAGGACTCGATATGGACATTACGAGTTTACAGTGATGCATTTTGGCTTGAAGAATGCCCATGCGGTGTTTATGAACTTGATAAATAGAGTGTTCTATCAGTATTTGGACATAATTTTTATCGTATTTATTGATGACGTACTGATATACTCGAGAGATCGTATTTATTGATGACGCACTGATATACTCGAGAGATACTCAGAAACACAGAGAACATCTTAGGGTAGTTTTGGAAACACTGCATGAGGAAAAGTTATATGCCAAATTCAAGAAATGTGAATTCTGGCTGGATCGAATGGGGTTTCTAGGCCATACTGTTACAGTTCGAGGAATTGAAATGGATCAATCCAAGGTTGAGGCTTTGACCAATAGGCTAAAACCTACAAATATAGGAGAAGTGGGAAGCTTTCTAAGTTTATCCATCTATTATCGGCAATTTATAGAAGAATTTACCAAGATAGAAGAATCCTATGACATAGTTGACTCGGAAGGGTACTAAGTTAGTACAGTCAGAGAAATGCAAGCAGAGCTTTCAAGAGTTAAAGACAGGCTCGTATCAGTACCAGTGTTGACCATCCTGATGGTTCGAAAGGTTTTATGATTTACAGTGATGCATCCAAGCTTGGTTTATGATTTTTTTGATGCAAAATGGAAAAGTGATAACTTATGCTTATATAAACAGAATTACCCTACACATGATCTTGAACTAGCAACGGTAGTGCACGCCTTGAAGATTTGGCCCACTACCTATACGGAAGCAAGTGTGAGATCTACACCAATCACAGAGTCTCAAATACTTCTTCTTTCAGAAGGAGTTGAATATGAGACAGTGACGGTTGATAAGTGTATTTGTACACTTATGTAGGCCATTAAATTAGAGTATTTGTTAGTGATTTGGATGAGTTATAGCTTCATTTTGTGTTAATTATGTTTGTTAGGTTGAACTCAACGCAAATTGGCGGATTTGGAAGAAAGGAACGAAAAACATGCGAAAATGATGATTGTTAATTTAGAGCACAAAATGATGATTGAAGATCATATAGGATCAATTGGATGCAATTGAAGGTCAAAGGAGTGAAATATAGTGGAAGTATTCTCAGAAATCAATTTCCAGCTGAAAAAGTTATGCTCCGGATTTTTAGCATCAACTTGAGACCCATTTTTCAGATAGTAAACATTCGAATTGGAAAAATTGTATTGCCAGAATAAATGTAGTCCTTTGAATTACCTTTCCAACGCATTTTGAATCACCTCAATCGAATATCTGTAGAAAACTTTATGACTAAAATACTGAGAGTTGTTCAGGGACAAACCTGCGCGCGCTCGAAGGCAATTCATGGTGCACACACAGCACCCTATTTTTCCCAACCTGAGAGCTATTTGGTTTAACGGCGCGCTCAATAGTTGTACCAATGTGCACGCATAGGCCATTTCTACATACGAATTTTTAGTTTCTTTTCGTGATTCAAACTCTTTTGAAAATCAAATTGAACGCAATTTTGACATATTTTCTAACTCTTATAAATTGAGAAGGAGGGCTACACATTAAAAAAAAAAAACCTCTCTTGCCTTTTCATGCAAAATATTATCATCAAATTCATCAAGAACAAGGGGTCGATTACTATATTTTGAGAGAGGAGCTCAAGCCCTAGCAAGGAATTGAAAATCAATTACATCAAGATTTTGAAGAATTCAACATTGGGCTTGAAGATCGACATCTTTGAATTATTTCATGATCAGGGTGATAATTTTCTATTATTCTTCTTGTAATTTATATATTAACTTGCTAAGTTAGATCCCTTTTTGTATTGGATGAAGATGAACCCTATTGTTTATTTGTTTTAATTCAAGACTAGTAGTTTAGTTTATTTCTTATGTTTCTTGATTAATTTTCCATACTCATTGCATTATTTAATTGATTGTCCACCAATTAGATAATTAGTTGCTTGTTGTAGTCTCAGGAGACTTATGATAAGTTTAAAATGTGGTAAAATTAATATATGTACAAAAGATGTTAGGAATAATATTTATCACGTGTGCAATCATATAGATAATCTAAACTTTAATGCTTTCTAGTCATTCTAATTCAGACTAAGAATAGATTTTGGTTGTGGTTAGAATAGATTTAATTTATCTTGGAAAAATCGATTGTCAAGAACGCATGAACCGAACTAGATTACAAATGAAGAATTGAAATAAATAGCAATAGGTGGATTCGAGATCCAATACAATATCTAAAAATTGATAAAAACCACATTTTTACAGTTTTCTTAGATTAATCTAACATAAAATAAAATCAAAATCTATTTTATTGAATAATTCGAGTCTCGTAAAACTCTAGTAAACTTGAATTGAATTTATTCCGTATGGGATGATACTCTTAACTCATCAATTATATTGCCTGTCAACAATCTCGTACGCTTGCGGGTTTTGCACGAACAAGTTTTTGGAGCCGTTGCCGGGGAATAAAGTATTTAATTTGAGTTTATTAGTTCTATAGTATTCGAATTTTTCTTTTATTTTGTTTAGACTATTATTTACACATCTAATCTTCGTGGTTTGATTTTGGCAATTTGTACAAGATTCTGAAGAAATTGAGCTCTTACCATTGGATCTCGAGATTTACGGAACCTTCAGAAAATGAAAAAGAACAGAGAGAAGTATAAGACATGGCAGAAAATCAAAATGAAGTTCAAATACCACCAGATGTGCCAGAACAACCGATCCAGTCTTAGGGATTATTTAAATTCCATACCTGCTCATGTGCAACCGGCTATTATTTATCCACTTTTTGGGTAGGTCAACTTCCACATTCGACCAGATGTCATCAACTTGTTTCAGAATCATCAAGACATCAGGTTCTAAGGAAAAATCAATTGAAAATCCTTATGAACAATACAAGCTTTCCTGATACTTTGCGAGGTGATCAGTTATGAAGGCATGTCAGCTGATGTTTTTCGAATGTGTCTATTCTCTCATACTTTAAAGAAAAGGGCACGAGAATGGTTAAACTCACTACTTCCTGGGAGTATTGTTTCGTGGAATAACATGGTTCAGAAATACACTTTGAAAGTCTTCCCACCTTCTCGAGTCCATCA
>CAIGRT010177234.1:0-13733 GCA_903798405.1 Fraxinus platypoda
TAAAATTCTCAAACCTAAACCAAACCGTTTTTGACCGGTTTGGTTTGGTTCAAAACCATTCGTTGACCAGGTCCACGTGGCACCAAACCGTCGGTTTCAAAATTGCGATTTCGGTTCGATTTTTCGGCTTGACGATTTTTGCTTACAGCCCTACCATGTACAAGAGCTTAAATGGGCCATTAATCCAAACCACCAACCTAATAACTCAACTAAATAACTTGGGCCACCCACAAGTATTGATCGTTTCTGGGTCAAGAAGAGTCTATGATGTCGATAAATTATCCATCAACTGTTTTAAATCATCGCCTGAATTTATTGGATATCAAAATCTAACAAATCTACACCTTGATACGCAATCAACCTGCAAGAAATTAAATCAATAAAATTGGGATCATAGACCTGACCTCGTGCTTCAGACTCGAAACACATATCATTCCTACTCCATGTACTTACCAAAGCTAAGGTCATAAACACCTAAATAGAAGCAGATAATAATAGTAAACAATAAAAGGCAACTAAACATGTGATGAAGATATAATAGAAGATAACACACATATATTTTCAAAAAATCACGTTCACGTAAAACAACAGATTAACATCAAGTTAATCAAACACACGGCCAATACATATGCAACAATTGCATAAATGACCTCACGAAAAATCTTACCACACTTATCATATTCCATTCTGCATGCTCACATTTCGAGAATACATATCTCCTTTCATCGCCAACTATGCTCACTAGACTGATCATTCAACCCACCCATGTCTAATTGATAAATTACAATAAGTTCTAAGTCCACGGGATAATCCTCTATCACCACATCACTTCTCCCAACCTAAGTAGATAATGGGTCTCCACCTAACAGAAGTGATAGAAGTGTCTCTTTCACACTCCACCTGTACATGGTCTTTCACAGATAAAGGATTCCAATATTTAATCACATTTTCACTCTTGATTTAAATTCTATACTCCACATCCCCGTGCATATCACCAATGCACATTCCGACATCTATATTCCACATTACCAATATACATCTTCACTGCTAATGCACCACAAATTCACTATGGCAAATCAACACCTTTGATGACCACAAAGGTTAGGGCTCACTTTAAATTGATCCACCACAAGGTTACTCCAACTTCAATGCTCAGAAAATCTACAAAATGAAAGGGTTAAGATAGCACTCACAAAGAAAATAGAAGAAATGGTTGGTCACTTCACTATACTCACAAAAGAGGCTCACAAAGAGGAAGAAGATAACCCACATATAGCTATCTCGCATAATCTCACAAACCACACAGGCTTTAGAAAGATAAAGGAGAAAACGATTGTCTTTCTTTTTTCTCACTACCAAGCTCTCTCACACCACTCACAGAGCAAAATGAGTACGCTATAGATCTTAACTCACTATGCATGCAAACACATTACATAGAATTATAAGATCACTTTAATTCATGCAGTTACACACACAATCAAATTGAAAGTGTAACATAGCAACACAACAAAATTAAGCAATCACACACATGCAGAAAAGATTACATATAGATGCACATGCAATAACCATGTTTACTCTCAATAAACCTCACTAGGGTCATCACTCGACTCTAAAGCCACATTTGCGTCACCACTCTCCTTATCTTTTCTTCAATTATCATTTCTAGGACAATCTATTTCACCATGTCTAAATTTACAGTAGTTAAAACACATTTTACTTTTTGCACTTGCCTTAAACCTACATTTTCCATCAAAAGTTTTATAAAAAACATTTCATTTTGCCAAATAAAAAATGTGTTGTCATTTTACCAAAAAATGCACAAAATACAACCAACAATGACCACAAGGAAAGTACATACACAATTCACACAGAATAGTCAAACAAAACTTTTCTAAGGTCACATGCAATTTTAATAATGAAAAAATTAATTGGCAACAAATTAACAAATAATTTAAGGCAAATAATTCCTAGGTCTAGCAATGGCAATGGTTACCCCTTTACGATAATCCCGATCCTAATATCATCTCACACGATGACTTCTAATGCGAAAAGTAAATTGTTACCCTACACGATGACCATAACTGCAATAATAAAATGAAAAGAACACGATACCGAGTGGACCACGTCTGAAGGTTCGTAAATATCGAAAGATACAAATTCACCGCTTTAGGGCCACCACTATTCACCCTAAAGCTTCCAGCAACCACGACAACACAAAACGACATTCGGCCCCGAACGTCCAAGGGAAAATCGTCCACTTTCACCGTATAGCTCAAAACTGAAATCCGACAACACCATAGGGTCATTCTCATCGTCCGCAACAATCTGTCTTTTTGAACCACCGCTGGATTCTGAATGATGCGCCCCCACGAGCCATTGTCGTTTCTGGGCATGGTCGCTACGTGCCGATGACACGCGCCACATCGGCACCTGTGCCTTCTCTTACCGAGTCTGTCGGTGGTCTCCTTTTCTCCAATCGGCCATTGGTTTGGCCAGAAAATGCATTTACGGGTCCGGTAGAAGTGAAGCAAAACTGTTCAGTTTTTTACCTTTTTCTGTCGGATTTCAAGTTCGATTTCTGCACTTTCCAGTCAATTTTTAGTCGAAAAAATCATAGATTTTTCAACAACTCAAGCTCTGATACCATATGTCTCGAAAATCTTCAAGAAATCTTTTATTTCAAACTTAGAAAACAACCAAACGAACACCACAATCAACTTAGCTCGACCCAAAACCAAACCTCCATTTTTGTTGCTCCAAGTTCTCTCAACCCCACAAAGGAGAATGGATGGTGGTGGTACTAGCAGGAGTAGGAAGAAGAAGAAGAAGAAGAAGAAGAAGCAACAATGGTGTAAATGTCTCCCAATTCCTCTCCAAGTCGACTGCCCTTCCTATCTCTTCTCTCCTTTCCCTTGCTACAATACATACACACACACCATAAAGAAAACAGCTGCAACATAATGTATATAAGTTAGGTTAATTCAGTAATCATTTGGGCCAGGCACTTCTTTAAATGGGTCACCAACCCTTCCATTTAAATGGTCCACGTACAAGGGCTTAAATGGGATACCATTAATCTAAACCACCAACCTAATAACCCAACAAATAACTTGGGTCATCCACAAGTGTTGGTCATTTCCGGGTCAAGCTAAGTCTATGGTGTCGATAAATTATCTGTCACTGTTTTAAATTATCGTCCGAATTTATTGGGTATCAAAACCCAACAAATGTATTACTAAAAAATGGGGTTCAATCTAGAGCTATAATTGTAAACGATGGCATTAAAAGATGTTTTGGAAGAGGGAATTCTTGGAAATGATAAAGAATGGTTTCAAAAAAATTTCTGAAGGTCATGGATGCCGCTGATTTGGTAAAGCCAACATCTAAAAAAAAAACATGACCTTTTTCATATGTAAATTTAAAATTGGTTGAACTCTCAGTCCGGATAATATATAAAAGAAAGAGGTAGGATAATATAATGTATATTAAAATTTGATAGAAAAAACTTAAATTAAGTAAATTTAAAAACAATAAAATTCAAGATTGCACAATAAAAGAGCATAGTATGAAGATTGTAAGAATTGTATAGTAGATTGAGATGGTAGAGAAGGTTGTGACATAGGAAAAAATGAAGTGGGAGGGATGAAGGTAAATATTGGAAGGTTCGTTAATTTAAAAAATAAAAAATTGAAATGATCGTTGAACTAGCTAGCCCCCAAATAGTTACCTACCCATGAGCTTTAATATAATCCACGAGCCGAGCTAGACTTGTTAAATTTTTTAAGTGCCCAAGGGTCATCCATTGGGTGAGACTAGCCGAGTTTGAGAGCTAACGAGCGGCTTTGCCCTGTTCGTCACCCCTAATAGAATCTATAACAAATGAGAAAGGCAAGTTAGAGCCACATTAAAAAGAGAGGAGCATCGGGAGCTTGTTGGTTCCCCTTCTAATTATGACCCTAGCTTCAGCTCTGTTTCATCATATTTTAGTTTCAATTCTCCTTTTCAAGAAGATGTGCCTGCCAACTTATGAGGTATGCTTTTATTTGTCATAGTGAAGCAATTATGAAGCCATGCCTTCTAGATTACATCATTATTAGATGTCCTCTCTCTCTCTCTCTCTCTCTCTCTCAAGATCGCTTCTTGTTTCTTGGATTGATTGAAGGTGTGAAGTATGGCCCAAAGCTTTATTTCAAAAATTGAAGAAACTTCTCACAATGCGAGGTGTCAAGACGGACAGACTGTCAAACCCGTGAAAATTGGCCCGAATCGACCCGGCACCGCGGGCCGACCCGTGACCCGAGCTGGCGGTTCACGGGTCAAGGAGGTGTGACCCACAGGCTTCGCGGGTTGCACCTTCACGAGCCGCGGTTAACTCGCTGGCCCATGAAAAAAAAAATTTAAAAATTTTGAAAGAAAGTAGGTGCCAACCTATTTGGGATGTACTTATGCTATAAATATTTGATAATAGTAATTAGAAATGCATTTAGTTGTTATTTGTTTAAGTTAAATTTAACTTTGCAAAGTTATAAATAATTCATGGAATATTAAATTTGAATTCTATATAAACATTTCTTAGTATAAATATGAATTTATCATTTTGTTCAATTCTTAGTTTACATTTAATAAAAAAAATATTTTTTGCTATAAATATGAAAAATNTGAATTCTATATAAACATTTCTTAGTATAAATATGAATTTATCATTTTGTTCAATTCTTAGTTTACATTTAATAAAAAAAATATTTTTTGCTATAAATATGAAAAATATGTATAAATATTTTTATAATTTTATTTATACAATCATACGAGCCAAATCGGAACAAACATGACCTATGACCCACATGGGCTCGACCCGGATGGGTTAGCGGGCGGCCCTGGGTCATAGTCCAAAATTTGTGGCCCCGACCCGGAACCCGTAGTGGGCGCGTTTTTTTCACGCGGACCGTTACCGGGCTCATATGTTGGCGGGCCCACCAGGCCCGGACCACCCGAATTGACACCTCAAAGACAGGGAATCACGATGGTGCGACAGTTGGTTTAGAAATATAAAGAATTCCTAATTACAAATAATAATAAAAATTACTCAAACTAATATGACCCTACCCAGCCATAACGTCCATATCCAATCTTCATCATTCACCTCGAATTATAGAAGATTTGTCTTCGATTCTTGCACTCCATCAGTATCTCGAATGATGTCTTCGATTCTTGCGCTCCATCAGTACCCATCGTAGTTGACATCCCAAATTTCTTCGTCCTCTTCATCAAAAATTGGTGGAGCATAATAAGTTTCACCTAAATCAACATTTATTGGTTGACCGGATTGAAAGGGACAAAGCTGTCATTACAGTCATTCATGACCGACTCTATACATGTTCTTGCACTTCCCGCACGACCGCGCCTATAACTCTATTTTGCTGATCCCTATCATTAGCTCCATCACGTTGGTCTTCAATGGCATCCAACAACATTCATTGTTGGGCTTTCAACGTATCCATTTGTTGTTCTAACAGATCGATCTACCAATGAAATTTATATGATGCCTTTTTACTATTGAATCTCGTCCAAGAAGACTTTACTAAGGCAATGTTTGATTGCCACATTTTCTATGGAAAATGTCACATTCGAGGAAAATGAATTCTACTTTGATCGTTTGATTGCAACATAGAAATGAAAATCGAATTCCAAAATACAATCATTTTAAGCTGCATTTTCTTTGTTTTCATGGAAAACGAATTTCTATGAATTTGGTGGGTTTTTATTTTCCAACTAACATGAAATTGAAATTCATTTTCACATTTGCTTATCAAATGGACCTTAATACTAACCAATTGTGTCAAGATGTGATTTTGCTTTGATACCAAGTGATGTTGGGATTGTTACCGCTTTTGCCCAAAAGCTATAGTACATGGCAATAATGTAATTCCCCATAAATCATCAAGCTTGAAAATTCATCCCATTTCGATTCCACTAGGAATCGAATTTGAAAGTTGGAATTCATATGGTAGAAAAAAATGTTTTTTCAACATTGGAGATTTCCTTTGAAATTTACCCAAAGCGTTGCTACATGTACACTCGAGTATATATCTTGGGTGATAGAATGCACAAATGACAATTCGTCTAGTGAAAAAAGAAAGAGCAATTTCCATCAATCAATGACAGAATGCTACTTGTACATTCGATGACCTCTTGCATACTGCATGTACAAGTAGACTAATTCAAAATAAAATTTGAACAATTTATAATCTCAAAAAAGTTGGATTAAACAGGGTTTTAAGATATTTTTGTCAGTAGGATAAGGAGTCAAGAAAAGGCACTTGGGGCCTTGGGCTGTAATTTCCATGGCTTTTCCCATCGGTTTCCTTGGCTTTTCATGTCCGCATCTTTGAGACCCTAGTTTTCGTAATAAAATACCCTTTCTTAAGCTTTCATCATTCAAACAGAAACCCACGCCATTGTATCTACAAAAACACGCATAAAAACTCCCAGAAAATCAAAATTTATATAGGGAGGCAAAAGGACTTCTCTTTATCCTCAGTTGTGTTTGAATGATACCGTGATAATATTATATTAGTGATGAATAATATATATGATTACTGGGAAAGGCCACGTTAAAGAGATTCCAGCCTCAACTCTATTTCATCAGATTACAATTCCTGATTCAGTTTCACTTATCCTCTTCACTTTTCAGGCCTTGAAGGTATGCATCTCTTACACTTTTTTTTTTTAAATGTAGCAATTAGGACTCAGTTTCTTACTAAGGCGAGTTTTCTAATGGATTCAGTTTAAATGTTTAATAACCTTCATTAGATGTTAGGAAACTTGGTTACTAGTTGACTAAGTCTTGATAGCTCACTTAGTTTATTTACTTGTTGGTTATTTTCTGTTATAATAAGCCCTGATTTGTAGGGTGTAGTTTTGATATTCCTTATAGTTAGCCACGATATGAGTATTGTAAATCGTGGTTGCATCTGCTATCTTTCTGTTTTGTAATGGCTATAAATAGCCTCCTTTGAGAAGATGAATAAACAAGCTTAAGAGCTACAAATTCATTCTTAACAGATTCCCCTGTTCAAAATTTGAAATTTTTAGTGTGTTATAGCATTCTGTTTAACTCTCACTTAAAAGGTTTTACTTCCTAACTGTCAAGTCCCAATAAAATAGGAAAATGGTATAAACCATTTGATTTATTGAAGATAAGCTGGCTTTGTTTCGTGTTTGAAGAAGTGTTGGAATGCTAAAGAACATATGAATTAGTAAACATGATGCAGCCCCAGTGAATAGTGGATTTTGATGAAGGTTAATGGGGGATACTTCTGTGCTATTTTCTTTTTCTTTTTCACTACCGAACTTCAATTTTTGTGTTTATGGACATTTTCGTAGTGTGAATATTTTGGGCATTAGCCGATATGCACATATAGAGAGTGTATTAAAAATTATTCTGTTTATATGGCTTATGCATGTGAAGCCCATGCATTCGTTTTTTTTGTTTTTATGTCAGGAAAATCAGTATTTGATAATGCTGAAATGAGTCCGATTGTTGAACTGAATACTGAATGGGCATCTATTTACTTTAAAATTAGAGGGGCTTGTTTACAGATATGAAAACCTTCATGGATTTTATGAAGCCTACGATGGACAGACGGTGAAGGATGCAATAGTAAGAGTACTGAAATGTAGGAGGGTATAGATCACAACGCCATTGCTGAAGTTGAAAATCTATTGAAATCTCATTTCCTGAACGACCTTGTCGAGATATAAATAACGATAGGTCTTGTCAAAGTCTTCTTTTTGTATACTATTAGACGAGAGAGTAACGGTGGATGTTACCCATACCTTCCTTGAAGAAATAACTTAAAATAAATTACTTGTTTTCACTTGAACTTTTATGGTGGAACAGGAACTGTAACTATTTATGGTTCAAACTATGGATTTCCTTTCTGCTAGCTTCATTGATATTGAACGAATTTCCGTCTATCACTTCTCTGCATCGGACAGTGTCCTAATTGCCACACACATAAGGTACTATTTATTCGTAGGAAAGACGCATCTCTTTTCTCGTCCCATATTCCATTGGGGCTTGAGTTGTCAACTCCCTCTGTTATTCATCAATGTATTCTTCAACAAACATAGCAGGGCACTCTACAAATAATAGCATTCGGATCAAACATATAAGCCTTGTGACACGTTCAATATGTTAGATTGGCGGACATGACATGAATATAAGTCTTAGCTTCAATTAAGTAACGCCACATATCTTCAATCTACTACTTTGTTTGATACGTGTTATTTTACACCCTGAAATAGGCATTGTTAATTAGATTATTAAATTTGCAATTTTCTTCTTTGCACCATTGGTCTCCATTTTATTGCCTCAATAGCAAATTAGTTTTTAGCCTTTAAACGACAAGTATTTTTATTTGAATCTGTCGTTATTGTTGCCCACACAGCGCAGAATTTCCATCCTAAAGTTAGTTAAAAATTCAAAATTTTCGGTATGATGGAACATCTTTCCAT
This sequence comes from Fraxinus platypoda, assembly GCA_903798405.1. Lineage (NCBI taxonomy): Eukaryota > Viridiplantae > Streptophyta > Magnoliopsida > Lamiales > Oleaceae > Fraxinus > Fraxinus platypoda. The sequence goes on from CAIGRT010177234.1 coordinate 8,518, forward strand.
GACATCTGAAAGGAATGTTTAGGAGAAATAGACTGGGTCTACAACAGTACACATGAACTGGTCTAACAGACGAAACCATCTAAATCGAAGTTGGGCTTTATATTATATACCTGGAAAAATTGGAGAGGACTCAACCTACATTTTCTAAAGATTAGAGATACCAGTTGAGGCAACATGTTTAACCAAAGCTAAAAAATAAAGAAAAGGCACTTATGCTGTAATTTCCTTGCATTTCTTCATCTGTTTCCTTTAGGCCTTTTATATTTGCATTTTTGAGACCTTAGTTCCCATTCTTAAGCTTTCATAGTGATGAAAACATAGACTTTTTACCCACATAAAACAAAAGCAAAAGATCCAAAAAATTATATATTTACTTGGGGAGGCTGTGTTTTAAATGATCCTATGATATTTCTTTATCAAACTGTATGTAGCTATGAGTAGAATTTATGACAATTGGGAAAGGCTGGTCCGAGCCACGTTAAAGAGAGAGGAGTTTCGGGAACTTGCTCATGCCCACTCCAGGAGCCCCAGCGTCAGCTCTGTTCCGTCGGATTTCAGTTCGAATTCTCCCCTTCATGATCATGTTCCTGAGAACTTTTTGGACCCTCAAGGTATGCTTTTTATGATAATGAAGCAATTAGGACTCTGTCTTCTTCTGTGGCCAACTTTATATCTTTTCCACTTTTTTCCTTTAAAACTTAACAAGATTCAAGAATTTTGAGCAAATCCAACTATTTTTCAGCTAGCAAGAAGAGGAATTTTCAGATAAAGGATTTCAAGCATCGTGCGGTGGTAGATCGGAAGTTTGCGGACACTACTTGGAAAATTCTGGATCATGCCATTTCCCAAATTTACAATCGCAACTATATTGACGTCAACTTTGCAGAACTCTACAGGTTATTAAATTCGATTTTTTTAGAATTTGAGTCAACTTGTGTATTTATAAGACTAGTCATATGTGTACATCACAAGTTAATTAATCTACGTAGCTGAGCCGACGTCTTATGCCAGTGTCGTGCTGAGTTGATTTTTGTAGTTTTGATTATCTTGAAGTAATTTCAGTGTTTGATTTCTTTATTTCGAGTTGGGAGAAAACTAGATGAAAGAAATGCTTATTGAATTTTTAAGTCAGACTCACAAACATACAAGTTATTTGTTTCTGAGCATAGGATTGATTGGAGGCATTAGAATCTTGCAATGATATTTTGAGATTTACTTCCTTTTTTGTCTATATTTTGACTTTTAATAGCACATAATGAGTTGGTGTTCCATTTCTTTTTTTTTGTTGTCTTTTTCTGGGGAGAAAAAAAGTATCTTATGAAGGCATACACCTCTTCTACCTTGATTTGTTCCATCTTAAGAATATCAACTTTTTCCAAAGAATAGTATCCAAAACCCTTATAGGTTGATTATTGTTTTCATATTTAAACCATGTTCTTAGCCTTCACATTTTATCCAAAAAACGGAGAATTTGTAACCTCTAATGCAAATTGCCTTAAAATTTTCAGGAATAGACACTGTAGTTAGTAATTACTATGTGTTACCTCCTGGTATTTTATGATCTGAAGGTGTTCTGGGATCAAAGGTTGTTGCTAATCCGTCTGATTTCTTGTATGCTTAGGTCTCTATGACCAATCAAAATATTCTTGAACAGAGCTGGTGGTTATGTAGTGCTCATTACTTACAGGGTTGAATTGTTTGTCAGGGAAAACAGATTATGAAGTATAAATCACTTAGAGAGTCCATGGTTGCTGCATGAATAAATTAAAAGGGAAAGACTAAGATGCCTAGCTTGAAAAAATTATTATGATCTGATTCTTAACAGTTACTGAGTGCTAGTGGGACATTCTGTTTGATATTATCGGGTAATTTGAGACGAGTGATGATAGTGTTTTTGCCTTCTAGGTTCTAATTGCATAAATTTATTGATTGCACATCTGAAACTATTGATACAATCACTGAAATGACATTACCTGGCTTATTAGAGCAGAGATGATTCTCTAATTGTGCATTATGTTTAGCGACTCGCTGATGGTTGGCCATTTTTGTGAGATTGGGCATAACTGTTTTGTGGAAACAATTGATGTCCCTGAAAAATATGTCTATATAGCTTCACTTTTTCTGAAACGTGGTTTCATTGGTCACCAAACAAGTACTATTTGATCGAGATGGGCAAAAGTGCAAAATGCTTGTTGTTATGTTCAAGTTCAGCGGTGTAAATGAAAAAGATTTGTTCTTTTGAGAAAATTACTAGATATTGATATGTTTCTGATAAACTGGAAGTTGGAATATAATGGACAGGTGATTGAGCTCATATGAGCTTTCTGTTATACCCCAAAATCTATGAAGGAGCCACGTAAGCACCACCAAGAGAGCAAGGGCCATGTGGGCTTTCGACAGCACACAATGTGTCTATCTCGCATGCTCCTCACCCTCTCTATTTCAACTTGATCAAGGAAGTTGACCCATTAAGCCTCGCCTTAGGCTATACTATGTCATCCCTCATATCCTTTGCAATAACCACCACTTGGTATGGGCCTCGCATGCCCACTGAACCCCTTATCATCATATACCCCTGACGAATTATGGCTTTGTTTGCATTCGAGTGTACAAGTAATATACAACCAGTCAGGGACTGGCATGAAATCTATTGGCTGAGAGTCCCCCTTGGATTTTTTAGGTCAACGCATTCAATATGCATTATTGAAGGCTAACGACAAACTCCATGTTTTAACCCATGGGATGCACATTTATACCTAATATACGATCTCCACCATCCATTGAGTAAAATGAAGAAATGTAAAGGAAAAATGAAGAATTTAGCTGGTGTATTTATTGTTTGTGTCGAGTGTTCACAATTTTTCCTTACTTTTTCCTCACTGCATTAATGTTTTTTGAATTTTCTTCATGCTAAGAGCATATGTTTTGAATGATATAATTGTAATGCTGTACATCCTTAAAACGTCATATATTTATGGTTACTGCTGAAAATGATTGATAATTATCTATCTTCGATAGTTCTTTAAACTCACCATCATTGAATAATATTTGTACATACAAGTTGTTTCTAAGCTCTGATGTGGATTTTTTCCATGGTCTCAGGCATGCTTATAATATGGTGTTACATAAATATGGGGAAAAACTCTATTCCGGACTTGAGTCAACAATGACATTCCACCTCCAGGAGATGTGTAAATGTATTGAAGTTGCTCCTGGTGTTTCATTTCTGGAGGAGCTGAATACAAAATGGACTGATCACAATACTGCACTGAAGAGAATCCGTGACATGCTGATGTACATGGATATGACATATGTTCCTGGCAACAACAAAGCCCCTGTCATTGAGCTTGGGTTAAATATTTGGAGGGACAATGTAGTTCACTCTAGCAATATCTTTATCAGGCTTCAATACATTCTTCTTGATCTTATATATAGGGAACGTACTGGTGAAGTTATCAATAGAGAGCTGATGAGAAATACAATTAAAATGCTAGTGGAATTAGGATCTTCAGTCTACCAAGAAGACTTTGAGAAACCTTTTATTGCAGTTTCATCTGATTTTTATGGGATGAAGTCTCAGGAATTTATTGAGAGCAGTGATTGTGGGGACTATCTGAAGGAAGCTGAAAGATGTCTGGAAGATGAAATATCGAGGGTATCACACTACTTGGATGAAAAGAGTGAAGCCAAGATAATTTCTGTCGTAGAGAAAGAGATGATTGCCAATCACATGCTTAGACTAATTCACATGGAGAATTCAGGCTTGGTAAATATGCTTCTTGATGATAAATATGATGAATTATCAAGAATGTACAGCTTATTTCGCCGGGTTCCTAATGGTCATTCTATAATCCTAGATTTAATGACACCTCACATTAGAAACACTGGTAGACAACTTGTTACTGATCCTGAGAAATTGATGAATCCAGTGGAATTTGTTGACTCCATTCTTGAGAAAAGGGATAAGTATGATAAGATCATAAGCTCTGCATTCAACAATGACGAGACCTTCCAGAATGCATTGAACTCTTCTTTTGAATATTTCATCAATTTGAATCCTGATATGCCTGAGTATATATCATTGTTTGTTAATGATAAACTGTGCAAAGGACTTAGAGTGGAAGAAGATATTGAGATAATTCTTGACAAGGTAATAATGTTGTTTCGTTATCTCCAGGAGAAAGATATATTTAGGAAATACTATAAGCAACATTCGGCAAAGCGACGCTTGTCAGGAAAATCAGTCTTTGATAATGCTGAAATAAGTCTGATTGATAAACTGAAGACTGAACTTGGTTTCAATTTACTTCAGAATTAGAGGGCGTGTTTACTGACATGAAGACCTCTCATGAAGTAATGCTGGGATTTTATGCAGCCTACGGTGCAGAGATGGGAAATGGCACAAGAGACAAGACGGGATGGAGGCGAGAGGAAGCCCCATATGGAGGATGCATTAGTAAGAATACCAAAATCTAGTGAGAATATAGATCGGAACGTCGTTGCTGAGGTTACAAAGCAATTGCAATATCCTTTCCTGACCAACCCGGTCGAGTTATTAAATTATATCGATATCTTGCTAGAAGAATTAACTTCCAACACATTTTACTCGTTTTCGGTTGAACTTTTATAATGGAACTGCACCTATTTACCTGTTCAAGACTATGGTTTTGATTCCGGCAAGCTTCATTTCAATTGAATGAATTTCTATCTAAGGTTTTTTAATTTGCCACACGCGAGGTACTATTTGATCATTGGAAAGAAGCCACTCTTTTTTCCATAGTGAATCCCGTTCTTTTCCTGTATTGAGTTAATAAGTAGAAAACACACATGCTCGATCTTAGGACCATTACGGGTACGGCCATCTTTCCCTGTGACTTGAGTTGCCAACTCTCCCTCACGACTTGAGAATTAACTTATTTATGGCACTGTCATTTGAGGATTGATAGTGCAATATTTCCTTTTTCTTTTCTCAAAATCCATGAAAGAGTCAATCTTTGCTCAATGAAGCATTTTATGTTCCTAACTTTTTTTATGCTTTCTAATTTTTAACATTTAATTAATTAGCATTTCTTGTCTTTGTTAACACTTCTCGTCCAAAAGGTCCGTCGGGAGGGCATAAAATAACTTATTTACCAATTTTAAACACCATTGTAACCCCATCTGCAGTAGGAGAAGTTTCAACTGTCCTATCAATGTACATGTCATTAGGGCTGTTC
>CAIGRT010177255.1:0-10776 GCA_903798405.1 Fraxinus platypoda
AAGAACAAGAAGAAAACAATAATACATTTCAATAATCTCTCAATAATTGTGTTTTTTTTTAAATGAATAGAATGAGTCTTATTTATATGGAACCCATAAATTCTACTGAAAAACGGAATTAAGTCTTAAAAAATATAAAAATATACCATATAAGAGTTTTCGTGACCAGGAATGTACTATGCGACCGTATAGTGTAAATCTATGCGGTCGTATAGACCAAATGAAATCCTACTCTTTGATTTCGGTAAAGGGGCATGCAACTGTATGCCCTGAACAACTATGTGGTCGCTAGTTGTCATTCCAGCCTCTCCGTCCATTGCTTGAATCAAGTTGCTCCACTTCGTTTCATTTTTCATACTCAACATGAAACTCGTCTCTTTGCTTGCCGTGATCAATGTTTCGTCCATCGTGACTTGAACAAGTAGTCTCATTATTTCTTTGACCCGCTTTGCTCGTGACCTAGGCATAGGCCCTTCCTCAACCATCAATTGATCATTGTCCGAACTTGCTCTCGTATCATGAATCACATCATTTTTCTTATTTTTTAACCACATGGTTCTCCATCATAACACTATTAAAGAACAAGAAGAAAACAATAATACCTTTCAATAATCTCTCAATAATTGTGTTTTTTTTAAATGAATAGAATGAGTCTTATTTATATGGAACCCATAAATTCTACTGAAAAACGGAATTAAGTCTTAAAAAATATAAAAATATACCATACAAGAGTTTTCGTGACCAGGAATGTACTATGCGGCCGTATAGCGTAAATCTATGAGGTCGCATAGACCAAATGAAATTCTACTCTTTGATTTCGGTAAAGGGGCATGCAACTGTATGCCCTGAACAACTATGTGGTTGCTAGTTGTCATTCCAGCCTCTCCGTCCATTGCTTGAATCAAGTTGCTCAACTTCGTTTCATTTTTCATACTCAACATGAAACTCGTCTCTTTGCTTGCCGTGATCAATGTTTCGTCCATCGTGGCTTGAACAAGTAGTCTCATTATTTCTTTGACCCGCTTTGCTCGTGACTTAGGCATAGGCCCTTCCTCAACCATCAATTGATCATTGTCTGAACTTGCTCTCGTATCATGAATCACATCATTTTTCTTATTTTTTAACCTCATGGTTCTCCATCATAACACTATTACAAGATGTATTTTTTGAAAAAATGGAGAGCAAACAAACCCTTAATAAATTTTGATAAAAGTTCATGAAATGTGTGATTGAAAAGTTGTAGTCATATAAATATGTGGTTAAAAATAAATGTCGACTTTGACTTAAATTAAATCTAGATTTTAATCTCCACCAAACAAGGGATAAACCACGTATTCTCTCGAAAAATTACTTTTTTACAAAATTATTTGTCAACAAATCAAAATCAAACAAGGACTGAAAAAATTTCCTAAACACCATTGTTTTGCATTCTCTGCAATTGGGGTTAGTTCTGTTTATGTGTCTTTGTCCAATATGCTCTATAGTTCTTTCTATGATTAGCAATATTCTAAAAAGCTCATTTAAGCTAGAAGTTTGACATTGTCCTCTATTTACATTTTATATTTTTTTTACGCTTAGATTTTGTTTAAGCCTTTTTAGGCTTGTAAAAGCTTGAAATTTAATTTGGTTGCCTACTCACATATTATGCTTCTTAGAACAATGATGATTAGGTCCAATTCGTCAACATTTACAAAGTTTTATGGGTTGAAACATAAACAGATTAACTTCGAAGGCCGAAACGTAAAATAGGAACAACATGCCCAAAATATCAAGGGAAAATTGCAACATCGAACCCAAGCTTTCGAATTTCTAGCAGACTTTATCCTAACTTTCAATTTATGTCAATGAAGGTCCCAAACCTTTAAGAAATTAGCATGTGAAGTCCAAACTGTTAGTTGACCAATTTTGACAAAGGGTAAAATGGCAACTTTAGAATTAACATTTTCTCAAATATTATTAAGCCCATGTTTGAATCAGGTTAAAATTTTCATTTTCATTCTTCTACTCATTCTCAACCACACATTCTTCAATAAAATAATATTTTTCATCACATCAATAATTTTTCATTCTTTTTCAACCATACATTCTTTATCAATCTACTATTCTAAAATACATTCTTCCAAAATAATGTGGCTCAAATACGCCCTAACAATTAAACTAAAAACAAAACCCCACCCCACTCCATGCCACTCCACCCCCACACACCCCCACCCATTTCCCATCCACCCTCAGAGCACCCTCACCCTCAACATCCAACCAATTAAGGTGCACTTCCGCGCGGTCGATTATAGTCTTTAATGAGCATGGGGTAGTGAGCGAGGAGTAAGAACCGTTAATCACCATATGGAGTTCACTCCCCCAATTAACAATCCAAAAGCAGATCAAATACAAATAGCCAAACCCTAATAACAAGATCCATCCAAACCACACAATTCAAGTATGGACGTTTCACCTTTTTTTACTTCTTTACTAGCCGCGACTTCCCCAAAGACCTGAGAGAATTTTCACTTGAGCGGTAGTGGTCGACCAGTCGAAGCTAACGCCACATCTTCACCATCACCACAGTTCATCTTCCCCCTCCCTTTTTTACTTTTACCATTCATGCAATCGAAAATCAATTAATAAACAATAATCAATATTTAAAAAAATATATATAGTTTTTCAATATTTCACTTCATTAAATCGAAAATGAAAAAGTTTGATTTTTCCTGAAGAACAAAAACAATAAGGTATTTGGATTTGGGTTTAGGGTTCAGGATTGGAGGGGCCATCAGAAAAAGTGAAAGATCGGAGCAATAAATTCATGATAATTAAAGACCACATTTCAGCTTCTTGATTTTCTCTTTTATCGAATTTCAGTGTCAAAAATAGTAAATGCTAAAAGAAAGAATAATGTTATTCATCCCCACTGGAGTTGAGCACCAATTTATGTAATAATTACATGGTATTAAATGATATACTCAATTAAATAAGTCACGTGACTTTATATTTTAATGAATCTATCATTTAATGCAATGTAATTGTCATATAGACTGGGCTCAACCCCAGTGGAGATGAATAACATTACTCTAAAAGAAGATGGGGTGTGGGTAGGATGGGAACGGGTGGAGGGTGGGGCAGATTTTTTACTATTATTTTTAGTTTAATTGTTAATAATGTTTGAAAAAATGTTAATTCTAAGGTTACGTTTTAACCTTTTTAATTTGGTCAAAGGTTTTTTTTTTTTCAACTAACTGTTAAGTTGATGGTTTTTGTCCATTTGGGACCTCCGTTGATACAAACTAAAGGTTAGGATAAAACTTGCTAAAAATTGAAAGATTTGAGACCACTCTATAATTTTCCCAAATATCAATTCTTCTTCCATTTTCTCCCGTTAATATTTTCAAAGAGCGTATCAAAAAACCCAGCTTTTCCCTCTCCTCTCTCGGTTCTTCAGTCTCTCACTCCTCAATTGTCAAATGCAAACCCAGAAAATCCCTTAGCTTCTCTCCCTAATTCGATCTTCAGTGAATTTACTTCACAACTCACTTCGATGCAAGAGTTTATAGGCTCCGTGCGCCGATCTCTTGTCTTCAAACCTCCCGGCGGCGAAGATACTGGTGGCTTCCGCGACGTCGTTGATAAAATCGGGACAAGTGTTCGAAATTCCCGAATCGGACTTTTTTCGAGAACCCCATTCCACGCCCTGCCCCCGATTTCTAAACCAGAGACGCCACCACGAAAAGCCGGGAAAGAGGAAGAGCGAATATTGATTAATAAAGAGGAGGCGGTACCACTTCAGATTAGAGGGGTGAAAATGGAGGAGAATGTGGAACAGCCGCCGCCGATCAGGTGGAGGAAGGGGGAGTTGATAGGGTGCGGGGCCTTTGGGAGGGTTTACATGGGTATGAATCTCGATTCTGGAGAGTTACTCGCTGTGAAAGAGGTAAACTTGTTTTGCTTGATTAGGGATTTTTAAAGAATGTTATTGCTCTCGTTTAGGGTTTTATTTGAGGTGATTATATTCCTGTTTCCCTTTTGTTTATATACAGGTTGCAATTGCCGTGAATAGTGCCTCGAAGATAACCCAGGTAATGTTATTAGATTAAGCTGAATTTCTTGTGTTGATTTCATGCAAATTTGATCAAATCACACTATGTTATGTCAGCTTCGCATGATACTTAACAATGCATATTTGATCCTTTACAGAGAAGATATATAATAGATATTTCTACTGATTTAATAGTTCAGCATTGCTCTGGTTCTGCTTGAAATGGTAGTTGTATATCATTAATTTTGTAATGCTTTAATTTGTCTACACATACATTGGATCTTCAGTTCATATTTGAAAGTAATTTTATTAAATAGTGTTGATTGGAACTTTGAAATGCATTCTTCGAATTTGACAGAATCTTTTTGTATTGAATTATTAGGATCAAATCACAGAGCTCGAGAAAGAAGTGAATCTACTGAAAAATCTCTCACATCCAAATATTGTAGTGAGTAAAATTGCTTGTTTTGATTCCTAAAGGTGGGGTGATTGATCTTTATTTTGAGTAATTTTCCTCTCGATTCACAGAGGTACTTAGGAACTGCAAGAGAGGAGGATTCGTTGAATATATTACTGGAATTTGTTCCTGGTGGATCAATCTCATCGCTACTGGGAAAATTTGGATCTTTTCCAGAATCTGTAAGTGATTATCATCCTTGTTTGTGAAATTTATTAAAAAAATTTGATATTGTCTGAACCTATTGTTTAGAGACCTATATCCATGGGCATCTTCTTTTGCAAGTCTGTGAATTATTATTTTTAAAAATTGAGCTCTTGAGCCATTAGTATTCTTGATCCTTTCATACCTGCAGAGATATTTCAAAATTTCTGCAAGCAGTCTATTTTTGGAACTTTAATATCATTTTGTCAAACCATTATGATGTCTAGGATTCTCTAAATCTTCCCCCTCTCTCTTGTTGGCAATGCAGGTTATCAGAATGTATACGAAACAACTGATGTTTGGATTAGAATACCTGCACCAGAATAAGATTATGCATAGGGACATTAAGGTATTGTTTATTCAAATACTTCTTATTTTAGTTTTGGATGTATTAAATGCTCGTAACTCTCTGAAACTGATTTTGTGCCTGCTTATTAGGGGGCGAACATTCTTGTTGATAACAAGGGTTGCATTAAACTTGCTGATTTTGGTGCATCCAAGAAAGTTGTTGCACTGGTACAATCTTTTTTATTTTTTCCAATGTAATCCTCTGTCAGCTATTTCATCTTAATTAGGGTTTGAATTCTGCTGCAGGCTACTATGACTGGTGCCAAATCAATGAAGGGTACTCCGTATTGGATGGCACCTGAAGTTATTCGCCAGACTGGTCATAGCTAGTGAGTGAAAGAACACAGCTCAGTTCATTTAGCTGATCAACTTTGCATCTGTTCATTTTCTGCATTTGTTTTAGTAATGCATGGAACATCTTCACAAATCTTCATATATTTGGTAGATTGAAGTGGCTTTCCTATATTACCTCCAGTATGATACTCTGAAATGTGAGGATACTACCGATGATTGAACCAAGTAGCATTAATCGAAGTGCTTTAACTATAATAACTCTTAATTCATTTTATTTTGTTTTAGCCTTTGACATTACATTTTATGAACCAGTAGTAAATTTCAAATTAAATCATATCAGAAAATAGAACTGGGACCTATTTTGGGACCTGCAATCTCCTGATGCTTCTTATTTTATGTTTCGATATAGACTAAGCTATGGCTATCCTGAGAATCTTGTTCCCACCTATTTGGTTGGCACTGCATATTTCTTATTTCTCTGACCTGTTAAATCACAATTTTCATTTCTTTTCCAAGCTTTTTAACTCAGTGCTTTTTCCCTATCCAATAGCACCCTCAATTTTGAACCATACCATTTTTCGTACATTTAGTTTGCTTAGCAACTCAAACTTTACTAATCACCACTCACATGTTCTATATTTTCCACAAAATATCAATAGCTCTGCTGATATATGGAGTGTTGGATGCACTCTTATTGAGATGGCCACCGGAAAACCTCCTTGGAGCCAGCAGTATCAGGAGGTATACAATTATTTTCTAGAACCATTATGAAACCATTAATTGTAAGGGTGACAATAACTTCTTATTTCTTGCCAATTACTTTGAGTTCTAACAGATGGTATAATTTTCAGGAATTTGCTGCACTCTTTCATGTGGGGACTACCAAATCTCACCCACCAATACCTGAGCATCTCTCCATTGAGGCTAAGGACTTCTTGTTAAAATGTTTACAGAAGTATGTTTTTTGTACATGTATACTTGCTTGTTCTTGTGCTTACTTTGCTTTTTGTTTTTTTCCCCCCCGTAAAACCTTTAGTCAGGGCTATTGAGCTGTAATTGGATTGTGCTGAGAAGAAAAAATCCAAACAACTAATGAATTTTTCTACTTGATTTTCTTATTTGACTTTTTAGTGTGCTTCATAAATTTTGGCAGGGAACCTGACTTTAGGCCTTCTGCATCAGATTTATTAAAGGTTGTTCTATGCTGCTTTCTATCTTAAATTTTTCGTAGTGACTACAACATAAACGACGCACATCGTTGTTAGATGTTTATATTTTATGCTGTGGTGTGACAAATCTTGGTGTTTTAAGAAATAAGAAATATCAAGTTTTCAATTAGGCAATTTTCTTTTGTGATCTGCAGCATCCATTTGTGACTGGAGAATGTCAGAAATCCCACTGTGTTTCACACACTTCACTTACGGTCAGCAAATTCTTGTTTCTTGTATAAAACATTATAGTTCTGTGCCACAATTGTGTTTCTTATAATTTAAGTATCTAGATCAGAAGGATAGCGATGGAAAGAGGATGACAGCGCTTGGAATTGACCTCAAGATGTCGTAAGTGCTTTTCTTGCAATGGAATTCGGTTTTTTTGGATTCACCAGAATCTGATGTCCTCACTCTCTGTTCATGTTGTAGAATGAATTTTCAGACAAGGATGACCTGCAGTGGTTTGAAAGATGTCAGTGACTTGGGTGGTGTAAGATGCTCATCTATATATCCTGAGTTGTCAGGTACAGGATCCTGTTGGCAACCAGTGAACTTTGACGACGACATGTGTCAAATAGACGACAGTGATGAATTTGGTGCTACAATGAAATATAAATCTAGTCTGCTTACATGCAATTTTAATCAGGTAGCAAGTGGCAAGAGTTTAATTTTCCAAATCCTTCTTGGACTTGTGTTGTTATGTTTGGACTCTGTATTTTTTTATCATTTCTAATTAGGATTAAGACTGCTTAAATCTAAAGCACTGAATCCCTCATATTTAATTCGATCTTCATAAATAATTATATTCCTTTGATTTCTTCTATAGTTTGTTGGTTATAGCTTGTTTTCGTCATAGGCTGTCTACTGAATCATCTTCACGTGTTTCTTAAGTATGATTCTCTGCAATAGAAAGCTACAAAGCTAATCAAATTGTGCACTGTTTCTATATGTAGAGTTTTAATCCAATGTGTGACCCTGATGATGATTGGCCTTGCAAGCTTGATGGAAATCCAGAGGTGGAGGAAACTGGAACAAGTTTGCTTACAAGTCAAGTTCTTGAACCTGGGAATAGACCTCAAGCATCTGGTGAGGATGATTGTGGCTTCATATTTCCAAGTGAGCCATCAATAGCTGAAGATGATGATGAAGTAACCGAGTCAAAGATTAAGGCATTCCTGGATGAAAAGGTATTATTTTCATCCGCATAGGCTGTCAGAACATGACTTGATGTGGATACCTTATTATTCCTTCAATGCATTTTTCTTATCTTGTCTATACTTCATCAAATTTTTTTAGGCTTTAGATCTGAAGAAGCTGCAAACACCTCTATACGAAGAATTCTACAATTCTTCGAGTGTTACTGGACCTCCAAGTCCTGTCTGGACTGTGAATAAGGAGAATGTTTCAGATGATTCGAAATTAACCCCTAAAAGTAGGTCACCCAATAGGGGGGCTAACAAACGACTTTCCATTGCTGCTGACCTTGAGTACAACTCAAGCCCGGGGAATTCTTCCAGATGTGTATCAAACATTGGCGATGTAAACTTTCAAGCTTCTAAGAATGTTAAAGAGCTTCCTGATTCTCAACCCGGGCCACTTAGTCCAAGGTCTGTAAATTATCACCTGTTTACAATTCATAATGAGCTACTTAATAAACCATTTCTTTCTCCTGTACCTTGAAACTGTGAAATCTTCTGTTTTTTGATAGTGCAAGCTTCTCTGATAGGCAAAGGAAATGGAAAGAAGAACTTGACGAAGAGCTCGAAAGGAAACGAGGCAAGTTTTATCTACTTCGGCATTATGTTTAGAATCACCTTTAGGTGTTAATAGCGGTATATGCTAGTTTCTTGAACCCATCGTGGTGTTTACTTGATCTACATGTTTGGAAGCAACGTCTAAGTGAATGTAATATATGAAAATTTTGATATCAACTGTCTGGTTGAGCAAAGTTGCACTTAGTTATGAGCACATTGCTCCTATTATTTGGCGAACTTGGAAATGGATATCTCTGTTCGCCAAAAAGTAATACGAGTGTGCTTAGGCACTATTGCCCCCCATGTTCTAAAACTCATTTTTTTTTCCAAATTCATGTTCAATCACATTCTTCCAATAAATAATTTTTCTCATGGATCCATATCTTTTCCATACTTTTTAACCACACATTATCCAAAAAAATCAATTCTCACACAATCTAGAGTGTGTTTGGGAGAAATTTTTGTGGGATTTTAATCAAAATTATAGCCGTTAAAGTCAACCCGTGGGCTCCACCTGTGAGAGGGAAGGTCAAAAATGGTGGTTGATTTGATAGTTAACGGCTAGATTTTTGATTAAAATCCTGATTAAAATTTCTCTCAAACAGGGCCCTATTCTCAAAAAATCCCTATCAAACAGGGGCTTAATCTTGTAGACTTGAATGCAATAGTGTCCATACTGTCTATTGCTGCTGGTTCCTAAGGTTCTGAAAATGGTTTCTATTTTCGTCTCTCCTTCCCCACGAGAGAAAAAAATTTCTATCTCTGCTTTGAGTTCTGTTTGTTCTCTGTATAATTACCTGTCTTTTCCTAAGGACTACAACATATTACGATACAACAACCCAAAGCAGTTCTTGAGCTGCAATTCTGCACTTTGATGCTCTTTTTGTCCTTATTTTTGATCTTCGAATGTGTATTAAGGAGTTACACTTCCTCTTAGACTTTGTAATTTAAAATGGTAATGGAATCAATCAAGATGTCTTGATGGGCTAATGATAAACATTATATGGAAAACTAGTCCTCTTAACTTTTTGCACGTGTAAGTTGGCGAGCATTCAATTGTTTAAAGTTGGGTAGTCTGAAGTTGCTGCTTATTTTATCTGATCAGTATGTTTTTCTTAAATCTTAGATTGAGTTTCAGCAAAAACACTTTAGTTATACTTTCACTTAATGTCAAAGGTAAAGATCTCAAATGATTTTTTTATGCTGATAATCATATTCCATCGAGTCATTTCTCAGGTCCTTGTTACTCATAATTATTTTTCCTTGCTATGGGAGCTGCATATGGTATGCCATGAATTTCTTTATGCTTCTTATAATAGCCTGGGACTACAATCTACAATTCACTCTTTTCAGGGCTTATGCGTCAGGCAGGAGCAAAGACGTCATCTCCAAAGGATCTTGTCAGAAATCGATACAGAGACCGATTATCATTTGCATCTCCAGGGAAATAAATGCAAAAAGTTATGATTTGCTTTGACAATGTTAATGTTCTTTCACAAACATGACGAGAAAATTTGCAATTGCAAAGATGCTGGTCTGGTCAGGCGCTTGACATAATGGCAATTCATCCATCTGGATTCTATTTCATGGACTTGAGGTAGAAGTTATGATATGGATTCCGATGCCTATGAGGTACTATGTGAATATGAATATTGTTCTTGTCATAAGAACATATCACTTTTTCTGACTAATGTCATGTATAGTGCTGGTTTCTTCGGAAATATCATATGATGACTGACCACTTTATATTAGTTATTGTGGTTCACCTGAAGTTACGAGCACGTGTATTCTTTTTTCTGTTCTTCATGATAAAGCTTTCGGGGCATGTATCTTGTTGTCTTCATAGCTCACTTTTGCCACTGCAGAATAATGCAAGTGTTTTATTCTCTAACTTGTTTCTCTTTTTTAGTTTTTTGTTTTTTTTTTTAACCATCGAGTTACATTTACAACTGCTGACCTTCAATCAGTCTTTTAATTTTTGCATGTTAAATGGGGTTGGTCCTCTAATTTGATAGGTATGGGGTTATTTTCCACCATTGTTTACTTAATTTGCACCTTCAATAACCAATAACAATGCTCTGTTCTCTCTCGTTCTATTGGGTCCTTTTGTAGATTTTTCTGGTGTCTTATCCTAAACGCTTGATAACTTCTTTCTATTTGTTGTGGCTTATTAAAACAATTTTAACGGAAGATGTCATTTGGTTCCAATTTTAAACGAGGAAATTAGACCTGTTTTTCAGATGAAAATTTGAAAAATTCGGCATTTTAACATTTCATTGAAAATCCGGTCAGAAAAATTGTAAATGTAATTTTCAATGAAATGTTAAAAATCAGATTTTTCAGTTTTGATCCGTAATTAAGTGTGCATTTTTATATTTCCCGCTTTTAAATTGGTTTAGAAAGCTAGGTTGTACCTTCATTTTCGTATTGGGCCATATGTTTGTGCAAAATGGAACTTTGGGTATTTGGTTTTATGGA